>LTAE01011450.1:0-15213 GCA_001647135.1 Pontederia paniculata | reverse complement strand
TACCGCACTGCTATAAGACCAGCAGTGTTATATGGTAGTGAATGTTGGGCTATGAAGGGACAATATGAACATAAAGTGGGGGTAGCTGAAATGAGGATGTTAAGATGAATATGTGGTCATACTAGAAAGGATAAGATTAGGAATGACCATATACGTGAACGAGTCGGAGTGACCCCTATTAGCGAAAAGATGGTAGAGAATCGTTTGAGGTGGTTTGATCATGTTCAGAGAAGACCATTAGATGCGCCAATAAGGAGGGTAGAGCAAACAATCTGGAGTCCGATTAAAAGATGAAGAGGGAGACCAAAGCGAGCACTTGGCGAGCTAATAGAACGAGATCTATTAACGAATAATATACCTAAAAATTTGGTTACTGATAGAGCGCAATAACGTCGTATGATTCATGTAGCCGACCTCACCTAGTGGGATAAGGCTTTGTTGTTATTTGTTGTTTGTTTGTATTGAATGTTAATATAATAAATGAGTCAATAACTCTTTAGTTAAACATTTTCTAGAAGTTAGTATAGTAAACGAGTCATTAAATAAGGTGGTGATATTATTGCCCAAGGAATACTAAAATAATTTAAAATATTTGTGAAAAAGATAAACGAGAATGTTTCCAAAGCAATATATATATTTTATTTCAAGGTCAAATGATTTACTATATTAAATGAGATAGTGAGTTGTGGTTAATTAATAATTTTAGAGATTATCTTAATTACAAAAAGATGAAAAAGGGATGAATGAGTACGATAATTTTAGAATGATTCTAAAGTCTTAACTTATTTACACCGAAATTTATTTTAATTCAAAGTTCAAACATAAAAAAATGGTAGGTATCCAATGTACATAATAGTTTATACAAATATAAGATTCGTATGTAATTATGCATTAACGAAACCTTTCATTTAGTTTATTAAACAACGTCTAGATCCCGTAACTTTGGTCAAGTTTGATTCGTCAGTAATGAGTACAAAAAGTCGCCCTTAAAATAACCACATAAAGAAGTATTCATCACATACACCAAATCCTTAACACCCAAGAGTCAAGCATCCATCAATGTCCATGGCCCCAACCAAACCTAACTCTTGCCAAATAAATTAATTAAAAGTGCAAGAGGAATCATGACCCTCTATTAATTTTAACTTAATTATTATGATCTAGAGTTAGTACTAATAATTAAGAAATTATCCACCTACCAATTATTTATGATTGCATCTTATCACCTAAATAAAACCTCCCAACTATTTACACAAAGTGATTAATAAATGGTAAATTTTCACACATAAATTTGCTGATTTCTAGCATTATTGTCGTGCAAAAATTAGCTAATATTATGCATACAATTTACTTACCACCCAATCACTTAATTGAACCACAAAAGTGTAGGTTGTGAGTGTCGGTGAAGACAAGACAGACCCACACACCCAATTGCTAAAACCTATATATAATTATGTTTAGGACGGAGCCAAAATCAATTTATATAGTTATTCATATTAATTATAGTTAATATAAATATAAAATCATTTTTCTGAAAGATAAAGAATAAATAAAAAAAGTGAAAAGAGTAAAATAAGCATAAAATAAAAAATAAAAATGAAGATATAAGAGAGATTGAGTCAGAATAATTTTAATTCTTTTATCAAAGTATTTTCATCTGATCAATATAAATTCATATGAAAATAAGTTATTACTATAAAAATTTAATCATATTTAAAAAGTGTCAATGCACTTTCTTGGACCCTTTGGCTCTCATTCTTATCTACTTAAATTAATCACTCTATATGAGTCTCATTGTGTTATTATTTTTATTATAGAAAAAATATCTTTTCAGACCTAAACCTTAGTATTTACTGAATTTGTAAGTTTGTGAAAGAAAACCAATAATATCGAATTCGAACTTTCAAATATTATATTTTCAATCAACTAAATAATCGAATACTAATAATTCTTTACACACATAAACAATTAAAAAAGATAGTTCGATAAAAAATTGAGATGGTATCTCAAAATAAATTGTCAAATGTCCTATTGACATTCAAATCACGATTAGTATGTTCAGTAACGGACTCAACAAAAAAGATGGGAGGAGTCAATATATAGAACTTTTGTATATTTTTAAATTTTTTTCTCTAATTTTTATATATAAATGTATATTAATAGAAAAAAATTGTGGGGGCAAGGCCCCCAAAACCCCCTTGCTCCGTCCCTGAGTTTTTTGACAAAAGTTTACTTAATCGAGAATTTAAATATAAGAATACGTATAACTACTTTATTTCCAAGCTATGTTAATATTTTTTAACAAAAAATCTTGTTTATAAAAATGATTTAACAAGTCCATTATGTGATAGAATCATTATTATCATAATAATAAACCATAAAAATTAAACATTAGCTTCCTTTGTATTAAAAAAGTAATGAGCACTAATTATTTTTTCTAGATAGACTATTAACTCATAATTCATCAAGTTAGGGACGAAATAATAAAAAAAGTTAAACTTCTTCCATTTAGCTTCTAAATTAAATTTTAAGACTTTATATCTAATGTTTAATTTGTTAATCAATTGATTTATTATTATTGTTATTATATTTTAGATTTTCATTTGATTAATTGTTTTATTTCAAATTATATATATTGAAATTTCTAATATTTTTTTTTGACTTTTTAATTATTAATTGATTTATCTCTTTTAATCACATCAGAAATGAAATAAAGTGGGCTTCAAAATACCTTTTTTTTTATAATTTCTCTCACCAGCCGGAAGCCCCAAAACTTCTTCAAACTCACGTATGCATCCACGCTCAAAAAGCAGACTAACAAGTGTGTCCCCTTTCTCTCGCACTTACGCATTCGCCCCCATTGTTTCAGGGATTTCTTGCTCTTAAGTTCGTCAAGATCCAATTTTGAGTTCGTTATCTGGTTATTTGGAGCCTGCACATTGATTTAGCGGGGGCGAGATCGGACCTTTGCGGGTGACGCTGATGCTTTCTAGTCCCGAATCGGAATGGGAGTGCTGGAAGCCGTCTTTGGCAAGGATGGGAGAAAGTTCATCAAGCGCAAGGACAGCGATGCAGGCGAACATGGTCTCAAATTGTTCTTCTTCTGTTTCCTTTCGGGAATCGTTTGCGAAATTGGTTCTTTATGAACATTTTTTTGTGTTTTTAGTTAATTTGTTGTTGTGTGAGCTTTGAAAATATAAAAAAAAAACTTGATTTCTTTGTCTTTCATAGCCAAAAACATGATTTTGATATCAAATCATAGCGATGTGCATCTTTTATTTAATTGGATTTAGGGTTTTCCTTGCAATGTATGCTGTTCTTCTATCTGTTTAAATACATTCCACTTTTTTTTTCTTTAATCAGATTTGATGCATTTGTCCTTTTGTTTTGGATAATGCTGCCAATAAAAATGACAAATTTTATCTGAACCATTCTGATCAATGTTCTCCTTTCTTTTGTCAATTCTTTTCTGGATTGTCAATCATTTATAATGAAACCTTCGTCTACCAACTTTATTTTGTCTAAATATTATGATTCTTTCGTGATGTTACATGATAATTTAATATCGCTACGTCATTGTCACATTCCTCAGATTAATCCGATTAATGCATAATTATTCCATTTGTAATACTTTTGTCTTTGTTGCCTACGTTCACATTCAAACACTGTCACCATTTCCTACTTTACTTTTACTATACTTTTGTTCACTTATTATGTGCAATTACATAAAATTAACTTTGTAAGGCGAAGTCTGACTGATTAGATATCTTCTGCTCTCCATCTGCATTAGTCTGTGTGTTTCGTCCTCTGCCAAATTCGTTGCTGAAATAAGATTTAGTTGGAGTTATGATCAAAACTTATTTTTCATAAATTGATCTGACACTGAAATTTGGAAAGTTCATGTTTGGGCAGCCCATATGCACAGTATACTTTCATTTGCCAATTTGAAATGTGTGAATGTTTTACTGGAACGTCCAATCTTTGTTCTACTAGTATGGATATCACCATATCCACAAACATCTGCCTTTTTCCTTGAGGCAATCAATGTCTTGTCTATTTCGAAACAGACAGGAGTCTTAATTCTACTGAAGTTAAGATTCACTAGATAATATAGAAGGGAGATCTTTTCCTCAAATGCTTAGATGGTTTCAACTTCTATCTCACTCATTTATCTGCCAGGCCGTGCACTTGAGGAGTTGCGGAGTTCTTTGTACAGTGACTTCCATACCTCAGAAGGAGCAAAACGGCAGCAGCAAAGGTATTGCGGTCCTTTTGTGGCACTGACCTTTAACTTTGTAGTTGCTGTTGGAATAATCATGGCAAACAAAGTGGTGAGTCTCTGAATATCCTGGTCTAGCACACAACATTCTTTATCAATGTTAATCATTGTGCATAATCATAGTTAATGCTTACTCCAGGGTAACATGAGTTTACCTCTTCATTTACTCCCTCATCCTTTTAGTAGTAATATACCATTCTCCTGCTTCTTATATTATGCTGTTTATTACAGGTAATGGGGAAGGTTGGATTCAATTTCCCAGTTGCTCTTTCGTTGATCCATTACTTAACTTCATGGTGCCTGATGGCCATTTTTAAGGCACTTTCATTGCTACCTGCTTCACCTCCTTCTAAAGCTACACCATTTTCTTCTTTATTTCTATTGGGTGCTGTGATGTCTCTCTCAACTGGACTCGCTAATGTTAGCTTACATCATAACAGGTAGGTCCTTGTACATCATTGCATATGTAACTGAAAGAGTCCCTAATATTTTTCTTGTTTCGTGAAAATTCTCTTTATATAATCCTTGTTTTTGTTTGCAGTGTGGGATTCTATCAGATGGCCAAGATAGCTGTGACTCCCACAATTGTTTTAGCTGAGTTCATGTTTTTCAGAAAGAAAGTCTCCTTAGGAAAGGTAGATTGGTTTTGCCTTGTACTTCTAATTTTTCTAAACTGTGGAATGCTAGATAAGAGTATGATTCATGCAAACGATCTTATGTCGATCACTGATATTACTTATTTCTTGTCTTACAGGTTATCACACTTGCTGTTGTTTCCATGGGCGTGGCTGTTGCAACTGTTACCGATCTTGACTTTAATTTTTTTGGTGCTTGTATAGCATTAGCATGGATTGTGCCTAGTGCTGTAAATAAAATTCTATGGTCAAATATGCAACAAAAAGGCAATTGGACTGCTCTTGCGTAAGTAGTTCATAGTAAAACTGCCTTTCTGGAGATTATTACATTCAAAGGTTTTTCTAATGACACTCAAGAAGGATTTTTCTAATTCTATATTTATTTGATCAGTTTGATGTGGAAGACTAGCCCCATCACCATCTTCTTCTTTTTGGCTTTGATGCCTTTGTTAGATCCATCAGGCATATTGTCCTTTGATTGGAATTTCAACAATGTGGTTGCAATTGCTATCTCAGCTCTATTTGGGTTTCTCCTTCAGTGGTCAGGAGCTTTGGCACTCGGGTGAGACTTTGATCTAGCTCAAGTTTAATTAAATGAAAGCAATTTGTTCATTGCTCAAATATGATTAGAAGTCTCATGCATATCTTGTTCACTATATCTGAGGCCACAAATATATAAAATCTTCATTGGTTGGCCCCTATAGCATGTAATAATTTTATGTCTCTTATCTTAAGATCGAGGAAAAAAATTCTGGAGTTGGGTGTTGACCCTTCTGAGAGAAATTGGTAAATGGGAAGTTTAGGTCTAAAGGGTAACCCAATCATAAGGAATATCTTGTGGTTTGAGTCTTACGATTGTATAAGGACATTTTCAGGTTGTTCGAATGTGTCAATCAATTCAATAGGTGGTGGATATCTTGCGGTTTTGAGTTTTATCATTGTCTCAGAACAAGTATGTAGCCATTAAACCACGTAACTTTTTCTTTTGTCCTAGATTGAGATCAATAACTTCACTCTTTATTTTGTGCTAGATTGAGATCAATAACTTCATCAATGCTGATGCATATAGTCATAGTTGACATGGAACATATATAAAAGAAAAAAAATGATCACATGTAGATGTATTGAATATCAAATGTTGATTAAACAAACACATGTATAACCTTTCAAAAAAAGCTAATACATGGATAAAAAAATATGTGCATATCAGATGACACACCCTGCCAGGTCCGTATGACATTTAATATCACTCCTTTCCTGATATTTTTTTTCTGCTGGGACAACGAGGATCAGTGAAGAAAATTGGCTTCATATGGACCTCCATAGTCATGTTCAATTGGGACATTAGATTTGTAGATTAAAAAGTTCTCTGATAAGAATGGTAACCTCTCTGTGTCAGATAAGAAATGTTAGGAGCATTTATCTTAATAAATATGAATGGTTACTCAAGGTAACCATCAAGCTTTTTCCAAAAAAAAAAAAAAAATTTTAGGAGCATGTTGATTGCATGTTGTAGTTGAAATGTACTGTCTTACTGCTTTACAATGTTTTCCTGCAATGCATATGCACATTCATTTTCTCTTTTGTTTAGTTTTGTTTCTCATCTTTCTGTTCATATATGTGCTAAACTGATTCAGAACATTTCTTATTTATCATCACAACGCAGAGCAACATCTGCGATCTCACATGTTGTTTTGGGCCAGTTCAAAACATGTGTGATTATGCTAGGTGGATATATGTTCTTCAATTCTGATCCAGGAATTATCAGTTTGTCTGGTGCTGTCGTCGCTCTCGGTGGAATGTCATTGTACACTTACCTCAGTTTGCAAGGGTCTGCAGAATCAGTGCAATTTGCAAAGCAACTTATAACAAAACAAAATTCTTTTTCGCCAAAATCCAAAACCGACGATGGTGTGAATGTTGATGTGAGAAATAGTGAATCAGTTTGAGTAAACAATTCTCAAGAGGTAACTAACGGATTGCTTGATTAACCTTGTGAACGTCTACACCTTTCTCGCTTGGTACTCTTTCTATTCTTATAAATTTTGATAATGTAGAAACTCTAATAAAGGCATATTTGTCTGTGATCCATGTATAGTGATAACTATTCTCTCAAAGGGACAACCTTTTTGTATTTCTTCTGCTTAGTTTGAAGATGTTATCTGATGGATCTGTATACTCAATGATGCCACATGATGATGGTGAACACGTTCATAACCACTGTTCAAAGTTTTCATCTATCGCTGTAACTGCAATTTTTTTGGTGTAAACTCTCCATATCTGAATTGGCAATGCAAATTAGTTGCAGTGATTCATGGTGCTACATAACTGTGCATATTGGTAAGTAACATACCAAAACGGAAGTGACAATAGGATGGCTTTTCTCAGCTCTGTTCATAAAAGATTGTTAGGCTCAACTTGTGAGCTAGTTGATTGTTTAATGTTTTTGGCAATTAAAAATTTATTTGACATTATTCATGAATTGGCTAACTAGTAATAGTTTGACTAGCGTATAACATGATAAATATTCAAACTTCAAAGTAGTAGCTATTTTTTAATTGGGGGCAAAGAGTGTGTAACACATTTTTAATACAACGCGTTGTAGCACGAGAACTTTCTATATAAAATAATATAAATAATATGATCATTGTTCACTTGTATAAAAAGTGTCGACAATTTTTGTACGAGTGCACTACACATTTTTTTCCCTATTTATTTTTTATAATTTTATCTCAAACCAACATTTAAAAAAGAGATTGATTTTTTAAACTCTTAATAATTTTTATAGCACCAATTCAACTCGTTAGTCCTACATATCCTTTCATCCTTGAGTTATTATTATTGTTTTGCAATGTCATGGGTGTTTATAGTTTAAGTACGGATATTTTAATAAGCTACTGAGTCGCTCATATTGAATATTGGCGTCATCTATTCTTTTAATCTAAAGTATGGAATTCAAAACGGAAACATAATAGATGAAAAAAAAACTAAATGAATCAGCCCTATGCGCCCCTTGGATCTCTCAATCTTGACCCTTCATTTCAAAATAATTATTCGAATAACGAAACTCTCATATATAATATAAGTTTTAATTTGACTAAACTTTAAAATATTAACAACAATATATATCTTATGAATGCATGATTTCTCCAGTTGTATTTTGTTGGTTACCGTTGTCTCACTTTATTTTAAACTGGTTTTTAACATGTAAATAGCTGCGATCATATAATTAATCAATAGAATAGAGGAAAATATAATTCCTGCATTTAACATAACTGCCCATGGACGAATAGTTAACCTTACTGGCTATCCACATCATGCGATCTAACTCAAATGAATTCAACTATGATTTATTTTCTTGCATATTAATATATGATATCCAATTGAATTTGTTCGATTGGCTACTAGCATGTCTATAACTTGTAGAAAACGTACATGATCTAACTAAAATGACATGTATATTTATTTATATCTACACGTTTGCCCTTAGTGCTTATTCATACTTGTCATGTTGGCAAATAAGTACACCATAATTTTAATTATCATCATTGATGACTAATCGAACGATCGAAACATTGATCAAAATATTTTGACCGAAAAAAAAACATTGATCAATTATATGATTTGATCATGATCATCAAAAAAGACAAAGATATTGTTGAGTTAGTTACAAATAACTATCTATAAATATGAGGACTTAGGAGATCCGAATGCGAAGGAATTCTCTTATGAGATTTTTCGAATCCCTCGTAGGAGTTCTCTTCCCTCCGAGTGCAAGCTTATTTTGGTCTTGATGTTGATACTATTAGAGAAATCACGTCTGTGATTCTCAGAGAGCGATCAACACGGCAGATGCTTTGATAAACCTCTTTGGGATACGAACTTCTCAGGTATGATCTAAATTATTCTATATTAAATCAATTCTATAGATCTTGAAGCTCATGATCTTGATAAGGAAAGAGTTTTCTTATATTCATGCAAGATCTAAATTCTTACAGTGGTATCAGAGCAAGTTTAGAATTATAATTTAATATAGATTAATTAGGTTCATAGTTTCTACAAAATGTTTACATTGAAATTAGTTTCAAAATAAAAAATTGGATGAACTGTCCACGCGTAAGGTGCGTAGCACTATGCGTAGGATGTAAATGTCGCATCGCTTATAGGCCTCGCGCGAGCCCTGGCAGGGCGCACGCATGTCACAGGTCCTTCTGTGGCCCGCTCAAACATCGCCGCACGCCTAGCCCAAGCATCAACGCCAAAGCTTCGCACACGCACTATGTCGCGGCGCCACATTTTCATGGGTCATTCCCACTTTTGTCAAGGGACATCAAATGAATGTTCCCAAGTTATCCTATTTTTTTGCTTTCTTAGAATTTCCCATGTATTTAGCCTTGTTTCAAGGGATTTCGTTAACATTTCTTATGTTAGCCAACTAGTAGCTAGCAATAAGAATGCCAAGGTAGTCTTACACCCCCTAGCTAGTCCTCTACGCCACTCTACCCTCTGGGTCTGTTGTGTATTGTAGGAAAGCATGCTACCCTACACCCCGATGTAGCATTTTGCCTTGTTTAATGAAAATTAGTCATCTCCCAAGGAATCGTTGACATTTCTAATGTGTATGACTCAATAGCGGGTTGGTGCCTTGCATTGCGACCAAACACTCCAAGACGCCCTCCGTGTAGATGGAGCCTCAGCCTTGAAGCAAGCCAAGCATTTGCCTTCGGTGACCCTTCGAAATGTTGACACTCAAGTACATGTCTTGATGCCTGGTGCAAGACGTCCCGCACGACACCACCCCGTCGGTGCCCCGTGTCCCATCATATCACTAACGCTCAAGTGTCTATCTTGACACCCTGTGCAAGATGTTCTGCATGATGCTGCCCCGTCGGTGCCCCACGTCCCATCAGATTGCTGCCACTCAAGTGCCTATATTGATGCTCTGCACAAGACGTCCACACGACATTGCCCCATCGGTGCCTCGCATCCTATCGGATCACTGCTACTCAGGCGTCACCCTCCGCAAGACATCACTCAACGGCCTCATTGTGCCCCAAGACTTCTGCTTCCTTTTCACTCAGAATCCACTCATCTAGGCTTGTCTAGACGCTCCGCTCACTTAGACACCGCACGTACACATGCCCCGTGACAAGCGGTACCAGAGCAACTTTGTTGGCATTGCTTTGTATTGCAACAATAGGTTCCAATTCACACGTGTTGAATGACCTAGAGAAGCAAGGCAAAGCTCATGCACCATCCGCCTCAGAGCATGGTTGTGCGAAATCCAAGGACACTATGTTCATGTTGGAAATTTGGCTTGCCCAACTAGCCATGGAGATGAAAACGATCAAGGAGCACATCATCTCCCAAGAATTGCTTGGCATCCAGAATTTGCAAAGTGAAGTCGCTATGCTCTACCCTCGAGTCGAGTCTATGAAGGTAACAATCATGAAGTTGAGACAATCGATGGACGATCAACTGGTGGCCATGCGAGATGCACTCAAGGAGAAGTTCGACAACAAGCTGAAGTTGTTTGAACATTGCTCAACAAACGATCATGGGGTTGGCACCAGTTCTTCCCATGATCGTTGACCCATCGACATTCCGATGTCATGTCCCTACAGAGGTGAAAGATCGGCAAAGGAAATCAATGAATTCCTTTGGAGTGTCCGGCAGTGCTTGGAGGCACAGGGCATTACATCTAAAGAGAGAATGATACTCAATGCATCATTCTTCTTGCAAGATACGACCAACCTATGGTCGCGTTGCATTTGCGAGGATGTCGATCGTGATGATATGGATCAGATCGAGACGTGAGAAGAATTCTGTGAGGCGCTCAACCCTCACTTCTGTCCCACAAATTCGGACATGGAAGCGAACATGACATTGTTGCGTCTCCAATAGAAGGGATCTTTGAAGAAGTACGTCAAGGAGTTATTCGAGTTGCGCCTTCAGAATCCCTGAGTTGATGAGCAAATCCTCTGGGTAGGATTCGTCAACAGGCTCAAGCCATGGGCCTGCACGGAGTTGGAATGTCAACGCTACACCAACCTTTGCTCACTTTTGACTGCCGCTGAAGCTCTCACAGAGTGTCCAGGCTCACGACAAATGTCACCAAGGCAAGCGTATTGGTGAGGGGAGGACTCCCAATCGTCGAATGGGCAAAAGCCGACACCCTGTCACAATGAGCAAAGCAAGGCGTCGTGTGGGAAGAAGCCATTCCATCAAGACAAGTCGAAGCCACAACCCAAGCCGCCAAGCCCTTGCAACATATGCGACGGAGCACATTGGATGTTGGACTATCCAAAGCTTCCTGTCATTAATGCCATAGTAGTAGGAAATCAGGAAGAAAAGGAGGAACATCCCACATCGCCCAAGTGCTTGAGATCCATGCATGTCCTAATGTCATGTCAACATCACCGATGCCCAACGAAGGAGGTCTTCTCTTCATCAAGCTAACGGTGAACAGGAAGGAGCTCGATGGCCTATCGACATTGGCGCTTCCGACCTCTTCATCTCTGAGATTGCTGCCAAGAGACTCAATCTTCCACTCTCAAGAGACAATCTGGAGTTCAAGGTTGTGAACTCAAGCGCCATGTCAACCTCAGGCATCACCAAAGACATCCCAGTGTGTCTTGGTGAATGGTCAAGATCTGCCAACCTAACCGTCATCCCAATGGACGACCACAACCTCATGGTGGGATTGAACTTCCTTGATCGCATCGCTGCAGCGATCGTGCCACTCACAAAGTCCTTGGTGATCCACGACACAAGGAGCTCATGCATTGTCCCTCTTTGGCGAGGAAAGATCATGATGTTCAAGATGCTCTCATCAATGCAATGCATTCTCGGGACGCCCCAATCACTTCCGCATAAGTCACCAACATTTTGAAGGGTTCCCAAGTGTCCAACGTCAAAACTAGGCAATCCAAGTGACTCCGCTTGTAGAAAAGAAGGATCGAGGCAAGACCACACCCATTGGTGGCAAGTCTCGAAGTGTTCCCTCGCTGCAACCTCGATCAACTCCCATGGAGACAAAGGATCCCAAAGCTCCGAACAATGAGTGGAAGGATGCCAATGCATCGAGCAACAAGTACCAAGAGGATGAATTTATCCGAGTCAAGCTGCTCTACCAATCTCATGGAAATAACGACAACCTTCTCGGACAAGGCCCTCTCTTCCAAGGCCCATTCCGGATCAGAAAGAAGGTAGGTGAAGCGACATATAAGTTGGAGCTTCCCTGAAACCTTCAACAACACCACATCTTCCATTGGGGATTGCTCAAAAGATTCCATAGAGTTGGAGCAAAATCCCAAAGCACCAAGCCGAACAAATTGACGCTCTACAAGTCTGGAGAAGTCTACACCAAAAGAATCTTGATGGACGGAGAATCACCGCGTGAAGTCAGGCAGCACATCCAAATGTCGTGAACTCCGCTGGAGCTACACGTCGCTGATGAAACCGAAGCCAAGAAGTCAAAGCCAAGCGACCTACTGACAAGCAGAGTTCAGACTAAAGATGAAGACCTTGTACTACTCGGATCAACGGTGCTAGAGACTTTGCCGAGTTTGGTGGGGGAGAATGTCACGGGTCCTTCTGTGGCCCGCTCAAACATCGCCGCATGCCCAGGCCAAGCGTCAGCACCAAAGCTCCACACCGCACTATATCGCAACGCCCCATTTTCATAGGCCATGCCCACTTTTATCAAGGGACATCAAATGAATGCTCCCAAGTTATCCATTTTTGCTTTCTTAGGATTTTCCATGTATTTTAGCCCTGTTTCTAGGGATTTCGTTAACGTTTCATAGGTCTACCAACTTGTGGCTAGCAATAAGCATGCCTAGGTAGTTTTGCATCCCCTTGGCTGGTCCTTCATGCCACTCTTCGCCACTTTACCCTCTGGGTCTGCTGTATATTGTAGGAAAGCATGCTACCTATACACCTTGATATAGTTTTTTTTGCCTTGTTTAATGAAAATAAGTCATTTCTCAAAGAATCGTTGATGTTTCTGGTGTATATGCCTTAATAGCGACTTGACGCCCCGCATTGTGACCAAACACTTCAAGACACCCTCCATGTAGATGGGGTCTCCATCTTGGAGCAAACCAAGCATTTTCTTTTGGTGACCCTTCGAAACGTTGATGCTCAAATGCTCGTCTTGACACCCCATGCAAGACGTCTCGCATGACACCGCCCCATTGGTGTCCCGCGTCCAATCAGATCATTTTCGCTCAAGTGTTATATCTAAGATCCCGAGATTGTTTTGATGATCATAAATTAATGAGGAAGCTTAGTTATACTAATGATTTTTTATTTGATGTATGAAGGAGATAAGATTTTTGCTTCAGTTAGTGATAGGTCATCCAAAGGTTGAGGAACATACGCCTTATGTACAAAGAAGAGTAGAAAAAAAATCCTAAGTATGGAGGGGTCGTCCTAAAAATTTGAAGAGGGCGATCGAAGTAAGGAGCAGAGAGCTGAAGATATGAAGCTAAGTATTGAAAGGTCGGCCGAAGATGAAGATTGGACGATCGATGATGGACTTGAGCAAGAAAGGACGCCCGATGTGTACGAGTGAAGTCAGTGGGCGACCGAAGGTTCAAAGTAAACAATACAACGGATGCAGGAATGAACGCTCTAGGGTTTAGTGGACGCCTATGAAGAGACTGAGGAAAGATGCTTGAAGTGAAGGCAATGGTCGTTTGAAGCATTCAGTCTGGAATCAGTGGATGATCGAACTACTTCACTAGAAGAGGAAAGATCGTCCGAAGCATTCGGTGTGGAATCAGTGGACGACCAAAGGAGTGCATAAGAAGAAGGAAGTCAAGAAAGGTCGTCCAATGTACTTGTGTGAAATCAGTGGAGACTGAATCACTTCAGAAGAACAAACAATGGGCATCCGAACTATTCAGTGTGGAAATAGTGGACGACCAAAGAAGTTCAGAGAAAGAAATATAGGTCGACTGTTGTAGCTGAGTCTAATCAATGGACGATCGAAGTATGTTAGAAGAAGAGAAGAGGTCGTCCAAAGTACGCAGTGTGGAATAAGTGGATGACCGAAGAAGCTATAGAATACGAAGAAAGAATGTCCGAAGAATTCAACGCTGAATCAGTGGGCGACCGAAGCATTTCAGACGAAGAAGAAAAGGATGTCCGATAGATTCGTGGAAAATCAGTGGACAACCAAAGGAGCACAAAAGAAAAGAAGTGGACGTCCGATAGATTCGTAGAAAATCAGTGGATGACTAAAGGAGCTCAGAAGAAAAGAAATAGACGTCCGATAAATTCATTGGAAAAGCAGCGGACGTCCAAAGCAGCTTGAAGTAAGAAGTTAGGTCGCCCAAAGTCTCTGAGCATAATCAGTCAGCGACCAGAGTAGACTTGAAGATATCAACCTAAGGCAAGAGCCAAGCAGCGGTCATCGGAAGTTTCTGAGCAACAACAATGGACGACCGAAGAATGGTTGAAGAAAAGTGTTCAAGTCAAGAAAGGTCGTCCGAAGGATTCGTGTACAATCAGTGGGCGACCGAAGGAGCTTGACGTAGAAACTTGAAAAATACAAGGGTCGCCCAATGTGTTAAGTGAGAAGCAGTGGACGACCTATGGAAGTTGAGCTGATGAACCAAGGCTGAAGCATGTGACTTCGAACGTCCGAAGGAGAACAGTAGACGACTGAAGACTGAATTCACTAGAGTAACGAGCGTCTGATGAGAAGAAGCGGTCAACCGAAGAGTAGGTGAAAATGACAGTACTGTCTTTAACGGCTAGTTATTGTGAGAGAGAGATGAGACTGTCTTGTAAAGGTATAAAGCTATGTCCCAAGAGTCTGGGAACTAACTTTGACCATTTTATTTCTGAGAACTTGTGAGCTTAAGAGAGAAGCCTTAGTTCCTCCTTCTAAGAGCATTCGTGTGATCTAGAATAGAAGGAAGTTGTTGAGTGTTCAAGAATTTGAGCTCAAATTGTAAGAGGTTTTCTCCTTGCCCTCTAAAGTTAGAAAGGAGAAGAAAGTTATAAGGGAGCCTTCGCCCTTGAAAAAGGAAAGCTATTGATCTCCGGAGGTATCTGGTTCGAGAAGATCAGAGTGGGGACATAGGCCAAGAGTTTCGGCTGAATCTCGTCAACAAACTGATTGCGTTTGTTTCTTATTTTGCATTTAATTTTACTTGCAATTGTTCTTTGATAGTTTCCGCTGCATTAATATAGTTTAGAGACAAAAAAATTAATACACCAATTCACCCTCCCCCCCTCTTGGTGCCATCTAATTCCTACAATTGGTATCAGAGCTTAGGTTGCTCA
>LTAE01011449.1:0-15215 GCA_001647135.1 Pontederia paniculata | reverse complement strand
TCACCATTGCCAACCAACACCTTGAAATAGACTGAAGGATTAATATGGAAGCCCAGTTTCTTGATAGCCTTCGTTTGAATGAAATTATGAGTAGACCCACTGTCCACTAAAATAGAAATGGCAATGCCATTAATAAATCTAGTAAGACGGATAGTTTGAGGTAATAGAACACCAGATAATGCATGGAGATTGATTTCAGGAGACTCCTGGAATTCAGAAATTTCTCCTCCTTGAGTAACCAGTAAATCCGTCTCATCATCAGTGGCCAAAAGTAGTAAGAATTTCGGTCGACACCTATGTCCACGATGAAACTTCATCACAATTATAACAGAGACCTTTCTCCCTTCGAGTCACCATTTCAGCTGTCGTCAACCTTCTAAGGGGTAATGCTGGTGCCTCTTTCACACTTCCTTGAGAATCAACATTAGAAGTTGACTTAGAAGAAGCAAAAGTATCAGGTTGAGGAGTTGATTTAGAAGTTGGTGTCAGACCCGCATGAGAATTAGAAGTCACAGTCTTGGAGATTGTAGAAGTAACTTGACTCATAGGTCGATATAAAGAAGAACACCATTCCGGTTTCTCAGTAAATTTATCCTCTTGTAGTTTAGCCAACATGATCGCAGACATCAAACTGTCTGGTCGAAATGATTGAACCTCCCTTCGAATAGCAGGTTTCAAACCAGAAACGAAACAAGATAATAAGAACTTCTCAGGAATGCCTACTACACGATTAGACAACCGTTCAAATTGACTTTGATACTCCAACACAATCCCAGTTTGTGTTAGTTTGGATAAAGCCCCTTGGAAATCATCAAATTCTGAAGGACCAAATCGGATTTCCAAAGCTTTAACAAATTGGGTCCAAGAACTCAACTGTTTGTTCTTATACATCCATTGGTACCATTGAAGAGCAAGTCCTTCAAAAGCAAATGAGAAAACTGTGATTCGATCTTCCTCGGAAACCTCATAAAAGTTCAGAAACTGCTCTATTTTGAATATCTACCCCAAAGGATCCTCTCCCCAAAATTTGGGAATTTCTAATTTGATATTTCTAAGGAAACCACGGATTGTAGAAGATTGATGTACTGAATTGTTGCTCGAATTCAATTGCGTCGTGAGATGCTGATTTGTTTCTTCTACGGTCATATTTCCCAATTTCTTGGCTAAAGTATCGTATTTAGAATTTAGAGAAGTAATACCTTCCGTAAACACTGCACATTGTTGTTCTAATAAACCTTGTAATTTTCCAACAGCTTCCTCCATTCGAGCCCACCTCGTGCCTTCCGCCATGATTTTAACAAAAATTGGATGCAAATAACAACACAGAAGCAACAAAAATTCGCTGGACACAAGGAATCAAGATCGCACACCGTATGCTTGAACAAATGCAAAGAACGCCCGAAACGAAAGAATTCCAGAAATCCGAGTTCAAGAATGAAAGCACCAATGTTACGGATGCCGCGCGAATTCAAACAATTCCTTCAGAAAATTACCAAAAGTTTATGTAGCAAGTTACTGTGCAAGCCCAAGCATCCGCAGCCCAGTTGACACGTGCGCCAAGACCAGCCTCGGTGAATCCGTCCACAAAAAATATAAAAGCCGCCGAGGTATTTTTCTCTCTCCACAGATCTCTCACTTCTTTGCTTCTCTTGTGCAGATGCAGCAGATCTCCGGCGCCTTATCTTCCTCCTATGGATGTCATCATCGTCTCCAGTCGCACACGAGAAGATGAAGAGACCCCGTCGACGATCGGAAGGCCAAAATAAGAATGGGAACACAGTGAGAGGAAAGAACACAAGGAAAAGATGAAGAAATGTCGAGAAGGGAAACGCCCAGAAGGGATTCGAGCTCCCGAAGCTCCTCAGTTAACTACTCGCAAAAACAGATAAGTCTCTACAACCCTCCCCTTTACTATTTATACTCCCCTCTTCCTCCGATTTCTTTGTTCACCTTTTTCTTTTACACTTTTTCTTACACGTTTTCCCCAACGTCTGTTTTCATATACATTTTTACATCACAAAGTCCTCAAATCGTTTTGGTTTGCTCCTACGCCTCTTTCCTCCGTTTTCTTCTGTTGCTTCTTTCGCCCCTTTTGCTTTTTTCGCCTCTATTTCTTCTTTTCTCTTCTCCGCAGCTTTCTCCACTGTTTCCGTTTCTTCTTTCTCATTTTCTTCTACTGCTTCTATCTCTTCTTCTGTCTCTGTCTTTGTTTCTTCTGTTATTGTGGTTGTTCCTTCTTTCTCGTTTTCTTCTATTGCTTCTGTCTCTTCTTCTATCTCTGTTTCTTTTGTTACTGTGGTTGTTCCTTCCTTGAACTCCTTCTTTTTCTCTCTCAATTGTCTGATGCTCGTAACAGTAACCTCTTGGCAACTGAGCCTTGCCATATATGGCGTGTCATGCATCACGCTTTGTTAAACAAATGTAATCAATTGATTCATTCCCTTTTTTGGATCATGAAGAAAGTGAATGCATGATCCGTAGCATTGTCATCTGATCTATGAACTATGGAGGGATAGCGAACAATTGCAGGAATAAAGTTTTCTTTTTTATGCACCCACTATGGGAGAACAATGATGGAGGATGTCTCTCCAAAGTGCTACAGGAATTCCGCAGCCTCGAGATAATTTGCTCACTGGAAGCATCCTTTTCAATGAGCAAAGTGGTTGATAAAGGCAGTTGGGGAACGGGCATCGACGGAGTCTTTAATAGCGCTGATCTCATTCTGTGATCCTCCATCAATGATCTCTTCACCTTTGCGACTATGTTACCTTCTTCGATGTTCGAGGCTGAGTAGATGTCAATGCGCTGATCGTTTGTCTCCTCTCTTCAAATCCTCAGCAACGCATCGACGGAGCAGCACCCCCAAGATGACCCAATTGTTAGCGTCCGCGACGTGGAGCACTCTACATTCCCTAGCTGCTATTGCTGCTTCTGGATAGAGCTCCAAATGGAGTCCAAACTGCAGTTGTTTGTGCACGAAGCCACAAGAGACACCGGTGTCGCATTGGTGATTTCTCTCATATCACAAGTTCAAGGTAAGAAGGTCATTTTACAAAAAAACGAAAAAATCAACAAAAGGATCTAACTTTCAAATACAGATAAATTTAGAGATCGAAAATTGTAAAGTTTCAAGGTTAGATACGAAAATAAGTTATATTTTAGGGGCATAAGTGGAAAAAACCCAAATCCAAATGAGGATAGTCTCGAACTCCTTGCTTGAGTTCTTGGTGATACAAATAAAGTGAGAGATATGTTAAATTTGGATGAGAGAGAAATAAGATGCATTTTGAACTTATATACGGAGAAACAAGTGGAATGTTTGATCCAATTGCTTGGTTTGAGTGGTAAGGAGCTTTGGGCCATTACACATATATTGTAATTTTTTTTTTAATCCCAACCTCTCTTTGATTGGGATCTAGTATCGGATCACAAAGACAAAAAGAAGAACATGAAACATTTGAATATTGAAAGGATTCTTATATTTTAGTGGCAATATTTGAATCAATGAATGCAGTTTTTTATACACCCTCAAATACATACTCCACCATTTGGTAAAATACAAACTTGAAGATGTAGGATCTAGATGGCACCAAGGGGGGGGGGNTAGTGGCAATATTTGAATCAATGAATGCAGTTTTTTATACACCCTCAAATACATACTCCACCATTTGGTAAAATACAAACTTGAAGATGTAGGATCTAGATGGCACCAAGGGGGGGGGGGATGAATTGGTGTATAAAAATTTTTGACAATCTAAAATAATTATCTTAGCGTAAGCATACAAATGCAAACGTAAAAAGGAAGAAGAGAACAAGCGAACAAACAATGGTTTGTTGACGAGGTTTGGCCTAACTTCTGGCCTACGTCCCCGCTCTGGTCTTCTCGAGGTCGAGACCTCCGGAGATCACTAAATTCCTTCTTCAAGGGCGAAGGCTCCCTTACAACTTCTTCTTCTCCTTTCTTTCTCTCGAGGACAAGGAGATAACCTCTTAAAGGTTCACTCTTGAACACACACTTCCTTCTATTCTAGATTTGTCACTCGAATGCTCAGAAGGAGGAACTAAGGCTTTTCACACAAGCTCTCGAGTTCACTAACAATTTTGCCAAAGTTACTTCCCAAGACTCTTGGGATTACAATTTATACTCTGCACAAACGACCTAATCTCTCTCTCAGAAATCTAACCGTTAATGCAAGTACAATACTTTTCACCTACCCCTCGGTCGTCTGCTTCCTCTTCTTTGGTCAACCGCTGCCCTGGTGAAGTCTTCAATTGAACCACCGTCCGGTGCTCTGGTCGTCCACTGTTCTCCTTCGGACGTCCGCAGTTTAGAGCCTCAAGCCTTTGTTCCTTAGTCAAGCACCTTCGATCGTCCGCCAATCCTTCGGTCGCCCGATCTTGACTTGTGCTATTTTCTTCAACTCTTCTCTGGTCGTTCGCTGATTGCACACAAATCCCTCGGACGTCCTTTTTTTCAGTTGAATTCATCCGTCAAGCTACTTCGGTCGTCCGCTGTTCACATTCGGTCGCCCGACTTGACTTGTACTAATTTCTTCAACTCTTCTCTGGTCGTCCGCTGATTGCACACCAATCCCTCGGGCATCCTTTTTTCAGTTGAAGTCATCAGTCAAGCTACTTCGGTCGTCCACTGTTCACCTTTGGTCGCGCGACTTGACTTGTAATACATTCTTTTATACTTCTTTGGTCGTCCGCTGATTCTCCCGAATCCCCCGGACGTCCTTTCCTTCCTTTCAGATACTTTGGGCATCCGCTCATTCTCCACTGAGATCCTCGGATGTCCCCTTCTTCTTTACTCAGTACTTCGGTTATTTGCTCATTTTCCACTGAGATCCTCGAACGTCCGCTTCTTCTTTACTCAGTACCTCGATTGTCCGCTCATTTTTCACTGAGATCCTCGGACGTCCTTTCATTCTTCGGACATTCTTCGGATGTCCTCTGACAACACTCAGACTCTTTGGACGTCCTTTACTTCTTCTTTCAGATAGACTGGTCGACCGCTGCTTTGCCTCTTCAGCTCTAGGACGACCTTTGTCTCCTCATTGGTCGTCCACTGATCCTTCGGACGTCCTCTCATAATTTCGCCCTAGACCATACATTCTTCCAGTCGCCCACTTGCCTTCACTCCAAGACTCTCGGATGACCTTCGTCTTCATCTGAAATCTATCGATCACCCGCCAACCACCTTCGGTCGACCTTTCATTCTTCTATCATTACTTTGGTCGTCCGTAGCTTTAACTCATGAGCCTACGGACGCCCTTTTCCAACACTGATAATCTTCGATCGTCCATTGTCTTAACTCTAAAACTCTTGGACGACCTTTGTCTTCATCTTTAGCTCTTTGGTTGTCCACTTTTCAACTTCGGACGACCCTTCCTTCCTTATCCATATCATCATTGGATAATCTTCATCATAGGGCGTCCACTTCTCCTTGGAGAGTTCGTTCTTCAACCTCTGTACTTGACATAGAACCTTCAGTCGCTCACTATTTTCACCAGGCGACCTATCTTGTTCAACCTTGTCTTTGGTCGTCCACTAAACAACTTTTGTCGGTCGCTCAATAGTTGGTTCCATTTCTTCAATCTTTGTTCTTCACATCGGTCGACCATTTCACTTTCTTTGGATGACCGCTGCACACTTAGGATTTTTCCTTTATGTCTTCTCTGTGCATAGGTAATCATTCTTCAACCTCGGTCAGCCTATCATATACTGAACATAAAAATCTTCTTTCAAAGATCAATTTGTAGGATCTAGATGGCACCAAGAGGGGGGGTGAATTGGTGTACTAAAATTTTTGACAATTTTTAAAATATCTATCTTAGCGGAAGCATGCAAATACAAATTTAAAGAAGAAGAAGAGGAAGAGAACAATCAAACAAACATCGGTTTGCTGATGAGGTTTGCCCAAACTCTTGGCCTAAGTCCTCGCTTCGGTATTCTCGAACTCGGGACCTCCGGAGATCACTAAACTCCTTCTTCAAAGGGCGAAGGCTCCCTTACAACTTCTTATTCTCCTTTCTTTCTCAGAGGACAAGAAGATAACCTCTTACAAGTTCACTCTTTAACTGAACATACACTTCCTTCTATCCTGGATTTGTCACTCGAATACTCAGAAGGAGGAACTAAGGCTTTTCACTCAAGCTCTCAGATTTCTAATTTGCCAAAGCTGACTTTCTTCGGTCGACCACTGCTATGGTGAAGTCTTCATTTGAACTGCCGTCTAGTGCTCCGATCGTCCACCGTTCACCCTTGGACGTCCGCAGTTCTGAGCCTCAAGTCCTTGTTCCTTAGTCAAGCTCCTTCGATCGTCCGCCAAACCTTCGGTCGCTCGATCTTGACGTGTGTTCACTTCTTCAACTTGTCTCTGGTCGTCCGCTGATTGCACACCAATCTTCTAGGACGTCCACTCTTCAGTTGAAGTCTTCTATCAAGCTCCTTCGGTCGTCCGCTCTTAATCTGCGGTCGCCCGACTTGACGTGTGTTCACTTCTTCAACTTGTCTTTGGTCGTCCGCTGGTTGCACACCATTCTTCTCGGACGTCCACTCTTCAGTTGAAGTCTTTTGTCAAGCTCCTTCGATCGTTTGCTC
This sequence comes from Pontederia paniculata, assembly GCA_001647135.1. Classification (NCBI taxonomy): domain Eukaryota; kingdom Viridiplantae; phylum Streptophyta; class Magnoliopsida; order Commelinales; family Pontederiaceae; genus Pontederia; species Pontederia paniculata. The sequence goes on along the minus strand of LTAE01011449.1, from coordinate 8,609 downwards.
TTCATCTGCGATCGCTCGACTTAACTTGTATCATCTTCAACTCTTCTCTGGTCGTCCACTGATTGCACACCAATCTTCTTGGATGTCCATTCTTTAGTTGAAGTCTTCTGTCAAGCTCCTTCGGTCATCCGCTCTTCATCTGTGGTCGCCCGACTTGACTTGTACTATCTTCAACTCTTCTCTGGTCGTACGTTGATTGCACACCAATCTTCTCGGATGTCCACTCCTTTGAGTTGAAGACCTCTGTCAAGATACTTCGGTCGCCCGCTCTTCAGCAACGGTCGTCCGACTTGACTTGTGCCAAAACTTTTGACACCACTTTGGTCGTCCATTGATTCTCCTTGAATCTATCGGACGTCCACTTCTCTCTTCTATGAGTACTTCGGGCATTCGCTCGTTCCTCACTGAGATCCTCGGATGTTTGCCAAGCCTTCTTCTGACATTCTTCGGACGTCCGCTCATTTTCCACTGAGATCCTCGGACTTTCTTTCCTTCTTCTGACATTCTTCGGACGTCCACTCATTTTCCACTGAGATCCTCGGGCATCCTTTCCTTCTTCTGACATTCTTCAAACGTCCTCTGACAACTTTAAGATTCCTTGGACGTCCTTTCCTTCTCTAGTCAGATGGACTGGTCGATCGCTGCTTTATCTCTTCAGCTCTCAGACGACCTTTCTCTCCTCATCGGTTGTACGCTAATCCTTTGGTCGACCTTTTCTTCGTTTCACCTCAGACCTTACAAACTTCTGGATGTCCGCTATCTTCAGACGACCTTTGTCTTCGTCTGAAATCCATTGGTCGTCCGCTTTTCACCTTCGATCGACCTTTCATCCTTCTATCTTTACTTTGGTCATCTGCTGCTTCAACTCATGAGCCTACGGACGCCCTCTTCCAACATTGACAATCTTTCGGTCGTCCACTATCTCCACATTGAAACCCCTGGACGTCCATTGTCTTCATCTCTAGCTCTATGGTCGTCCGTTCTTCATCTTCGAACGACCGTTCCTTCCTTAGCCATCTCATCATTAGCTAAACTTCATCATAGGGCGTCCACTTCTTCTTAGAGCGCCTGTTCTCCAACCTCTGTACTGTTGACGTAGAACTTTCGGTCGCCCACTGTTCTTCACCGGGTGACCTTTCCTGTTCATCCTTGTCTTCGGTCGTCCACTCTACAACTTTGGTCGACCGCTCAGTACCTAGCTTCATTTCTTCGATCTTTGTTCTTCACCTCCTTTGGACGACCGATGCACACTTAGGATTCTTGCTTTATGTATTCTCTGTACATAGGTCGTCCATATTCTTCAACCTTGGTCGACCTATTACTTACTGAATATAAAAATCATGTCTTTCAAAGATTAATTTAACAAATGATTTGTACAAACTAAGTTCCCTTACAAATTTGCGATCATCAAAACCATCTCGGGATCTTAGATTCAACAACCTCCCCTATTTTTATGATTACAAATTCATGAGGAGTGAACTTAGGGTTAGTTATAATAAAAAATCATACAGAAATTTAACTAACCGGAAATGCTCCCCCTTAATCACATATCTCATATTTTCATATAATTCTCCCCCTTAACCCATGCATATATTCAAGACATGTAAATCGGAAATGCTTTGCAATTTATTTTAACACTTTCTCATTGAGCAAACTACTTCAGAAATTTTCTTTGCACAACAGATTTTTGTAAAAGAACTATCATTTCATTTCTGAAAACAAAATGTCATACAAAGAAAACTATTATTCACTACAATCATTCAGACTCAAGGTGTTTTCAGGCACAGCAATCAAAATACATTAAGTCATTCAAACTTACGATGTTTTTGATTAAGCAAAAACTAAAATTTGCAATGCAACTTTGACTATCTATTCTTCTTGGTCCTTATCCTTCTTCTTTCTCTTAGAGGAAGAAGAACTTGTTAACACCCCAGATATATCCTTAGTAATCCTAGTTGTTTCTTCTAGTATCTTGCTCACAGCTTCTTCCATCAAAATGTTGATACTTTCATCTTGCTCAGCAACCAGGTCTTGAAACTCATCCTCTATCCCATCTCTCACAATTGCTGCTTCAGTAGTAGTCTGGCCACTTTGCATCTCAATGATTGCTTGTTCAGCTAGTACTTCAATGTTTGTCTGGTTAGCTTCTTCCTCTTGTGCTTAAATTTTTTCTTGATTAGCTGCTGCAATTTGAATGTCAGTGTCTTGATCAGTAGCTTCTACTCTGTCAGCAACTTCTCCTAGTTCTGTGTCAACAGGCTCATTTTCTTGCCTTTGATCCTCAACCTGAGCATCCCTGTTTTCTTCCTCTTGAACCTCTTCTACAATGAGTTCAAGTCTCTCCTCTGCTGTGGGCTCAGGTGCAGGTTGTTCACTCCTCTAACTGGTCACTCCTCCTTTGTAATTATCAAAAGGAGGGATCATAGCCATCTGCTCTCATGAACCCATCCATAGCTTCCCAACGTCGATGGGCTTGATTATGATGAGCCTAAAGATCTTTACTGACTTCAGCACCCTCGAACTACTCTTCTTCAATTTTCTATATTAGTTCAAGAAGTTGATTTAGTTGACCGGACACTGTGCTGAGTTGGGTTGACATGATGTCCACTTTGGTGCACATAGAAGTCCAATCTGTCCTACTTGGGGGCCATGCAGCTGAGAAGGAAGAAGTGCAAGCTGCACTGGAAAGATTTCTATGTGGCTGAGTAGGTTGTAGGAGAGGAATTTCAGCTGTGGAGGGATCTCTTGGAAGATCAGATGACTGAGATACAGGGTCCTGGTATTCAGAAGTAGAGGGAAACTCAGTGGATTAGGAGCGTCTTTTGTGAGTCCCTTTCTGGTCAAGGTAACGAAGGAGATTTTGTCATTTATGGTAGGGAGAAGAACCTCTTCATTATCAGCAAACCTAAGTCTAAGAGTTTTACGAACCATGAAGGTGATGAGCTTTCCATAGTACAGATGAGCACCCTTGGTCCATTTAGAATTAACCTTCTCCTTGGTTTTGACTAGCTGATACATGAGATGGTTTCCTAGCGAAATTCTAGGAGTTGCGGGATCGACAAGATTTGCAAGAATGGCTAAGTCAAGGAGATTTACTCCTGTGTAGTGACCAGCCCTAGGAAGAACTATATGAGTGATAATGTGATGAACAACTTTCATGACAGGAGAGAGGTACTTATAGGAAGGATGCTTGAACGAAAGTGTCAACTTGTCCTCCACTCACAGCTAGTGCAGCTTGATTTTTGGTGTATGTGGTGTGAGGCCAATGCATGAGAGCTAGTTTGATATGGGGAAATCTCGGAGTGTCAAGAATTTCATTCAATTTAGACTCTGTCATGGAAAAATGTTTTCCATGTAGGTAGGATTTGATTTCTTCATATGTCTCGTCATAGGTGAGATTGACATAGAAGTGTTTTACGACAATGGGATGGACTGGATGATCGAGATCAAGAAATTTAATCCACTCACATTGCTCAAAAGTCTCTTTTAAACCAGGAAGCTGAAGGCTTTCCCAATCAATGGAGTGGTATGGTTCGACTAGACGCTGTTCATTATAGAAGATTGAGAATTGATTTTGAGCCTTCTCACTAATGTACCACCGAGAACTAAACTCAGGGTCAGTTGAAGTGGGTTGTCTGTAATTTGAGTCTCATTGAGGGGGGGTTTTGTTTGTGTCAACTAGTTCTTGTGGTATGGAGGAGGACGGTTCATCTACTTGGTTGGCTGTCTGTTATTCTTTTACGAGTCTACGTCTCTTAGCGGTTTTCTTAATAGGTGGCATGACTCTAATAGATATGAAAGAATATGCTGGTTTAGGATGACGGAAAGAATTAGTAAAGGAGGAACTAGATGATTTGATTCTGAAAGAGAAGAAATACATTAACTACACGATTAGACCTAGTCAGGGAAAGAAAAAAAAACTTTGATAAACCCTAGTAAACCTAGAAACTGAGTTTTCGCGAGACGAGAATGGAGTTTTAGATTTACCTAGATGTTTGATTCTGTGTTTGAAGATCCTTTGATCGTCTTGAATCCCTAGGAGCTTCAAGATATTTGAATAAGAACTCGGAGGGAAGACAATCGAGGAACACAAAGGATACGAACGATCGTCCTTTTGAGTATTTTCCAAGTATAATGAAAGCTAGGGATGGCCCACTATATATATAGTGCTCGCAATATCGGTCACCCAAAGTAAATAATGGATCGACCGAAGTAGAGGGGTCTATTAAGTTATGATCCCAATTGTCTTCCTATGATTTCAGTGGACGACCTTTGATTGCATTGTTCTTAAATCATAAACCGATTTCAGTCGTCTGGAGTAAAAACAACGGACGTCCGAAGTCCTAAGTGTTATAAGGAATTCACAACATAGGACGCCCTTGGTTTGTACGTTGGTCGATCGAACTTGATAGGAATTTGGATTGGTCGCCCAAAGTTATCAATGGGCGTACGATACTTGGTAGATTGTAGTTGATGATTGATTACGGACGCCCGGAGATTTTCAAGTATAAAAGACTTCCAATCATGCTTCTGTATAACTTCTGATCTACACTCTTCCCTTTCTCATCATTATCAAGTTTAGTGAGAGTACTCATGGGTGTAGAGCTGGGCTTACAATCTTTCATTCCAAATTTCTCTAGCAGCTTCTTTGTGTATTTTCCTTGGTTCAGAAAAATTCCATCCTTATATTGTTTAACTTGAAGGCCAAGGAAAATGAGTTAACTCACCTACTAGACTCATCTCAAAAACTTTATGCATGAGAGTTTCAAATACTTTACACATTTGGAAATTTGTGAATCCAGAGATAGTGTCATCCACATAAAAATGCACAACAAAAATATCATTCCCGAAATATTTTAATAATAGAGTTGTATCCACTTTTCCTTTTAAGAACTCATTCTCAAGAAGAAATGAGCTTAATCTCTCATACAAATCCCTAGGAGCTTGTTTTAACCCATCGAGTGCTTTAGAAAGCTTAAGCACATGATCTGGGTGCTTTGAACTCTCAAAACTTGTATATTATTCTACATATCCTTCCTCATTTATGTATCCCTTTAAAATTGGCGGTTTCACACTTATTTGAAACAACTTAAAATTCTTGAAGCAAGCAAAAGCTAAAAGAATTCTTATTGCTTCTGACCGAGGAACTGGTGCAAAGGTCTCATCAAAGTCAATTCCTTCAACTTAAGAATATCCTTTTGCAACTAGTCTAGCTTTTTTCTAACCACAACTCCACTTTCATTTAGTTTGTTTTTGAAGACCCATTTTGTTCCAACTATTAGATGATCCTTAGGTTTCTTAACTATGAGCTTAATCTTCTTAAGTTGATCAATGACATTGTCAACTTTATTGAAAGTGACATGTACTGATTCCTTAGATATTAATGTTCTTTTTGTTGTACACTCTATGGGTTTACTGAGGTTTGAGTAAAAAAAAATCATTTTATTCATCAAATTTTCCTAGTTGGTTCAAAGGTCTCAAGACAAGGCATTTGCACCAAAGTGCTCTAAAATATAAGATGTTTGGTCTTTTACCATACATCATTTCAAACAGATTTTCTTCTACAAGGATCTAATCAACACTTTGTTCTAAATCATATCAAGAAGTGTTGACAGCTTCAGCCCAAAAATATTTGGCCAGCTTGCCTTAACTAAGCAAGGTCCTAATCATCTCAATTTAGATTCTATTCTTCCTCTCAACTACTCCATTTTACTGTGGAGTTCTTGGTATTGAGAATTTGATGAAGAATTCCATTTCTCACAGAACTCTTCAAACCTTAAATTTTAAAATTCACCTTCATGATCACTATGAATCTTGGAGATTTTCATATTCAGTTCATTCTGAATTCTATTCGCAAGAATAATAAACATATCGAAAGTTTCACTACGTTGTGCATGTCTTTATAGTTTAAGTGTCCTGGTTTCCTATGCCATGGTTCAAATTCATCATGCATAACACTTAGGCATTTGTGATTAGGCAAACCATCAAATCAAACACACATTTTGATGCCTTAATCCCATATGCAGAACCTTTTCAGTGTCATCCCATATTAAGCATTTGTTTTGTTCAAATCTAACAATGTTGTTTTTATCACATAGTTGGAGGATATTTAACAAATTGTGTTTTAAGTTTTCTACTAGTCATACATCTTCTATAACTGCATTACGAGTTTTTTAATGTTACTTTTACCAAGGATTTTTCCTTGGTTATTACTCCCAAAGATTACTCTTCCACTTCGTGACCTTATTATGCTCAAGAAGTTTTCTTCATTTCCATTCATATGTCTTGAGCAGTCACTATCATCTTATTGATTTCCTTTGGCACCCTTCAAGAATAGCGCAAAATTTTGTCTTTGGTACCCAAGGTGCTTTGGGTCCAGAGGGATTAGCACTAAGAGTTCCTTTAGGAACCCAAATTTGTCTAACTTTTGAAGGTAAACTTCTCCTAGCTTTACAGTCAAAATTATAGTGTCCTAATTTATTACAACAGAAGCATGTAGCATTCCTTTCATAAATTTTTCTATAGTTATGATGAGCATAAGTTTTTTTTGTTTTGCATTTTCATAACCTGTGCATTTCAGTGAGTGTGCAGAATTTTTGGTTTAACAAAAATGTTATTTACATTAAGAGGAGTAATCTGAGAGTAAGAATGTACATTACCATTCTTAATAGTATGCATGTGAACAGGTTTAGTGTTTCTATGATACATGAAAGCATATTTCTTTTTCTTTGGCTTAATTTCAGAATTTTTATATCTAACATTTACATTTTCTTTTGATGACAACTCGATATTCTTATACACAATAGAGGTTCAGAATTTATAGCAGTTATAACCTCCTTCAAACATGTAGAAGTGCTAGGCTAGTTTGAATCAAAACAGTGTGAGGCCTTTATGAAAGTTGTTGTTTGGGATACATTATCGCTAAAAGAGTCAAAATCAAACCCTTTCTTATTTAAAGGACTTTTATGTTGGGACAACATCACATCTAGCATCTTTCCACCAGAAGAAAATATTTCAAAACTATTTTTGACTTCTAGTAATTCTACTTTTAGAGAACTAATAGTATTGACATGTTTTTCAATTTCATCATTGGATGTCAAAACTTTGACATTCAATTCAGAAATTTATTTTTCAAAGTTACCATTTTTTCTTTCAGCTTATTGTTTTCTAGAACAAGACTATCATTTTTTCCTTTTCATAATGAGCATTTTCTGATCATAATATTAAATTCTTTATGCATGCCAAAAGCAATATCTTCTTCACATTCATCACTATCACTATCACTATCATTTGTATGAGAAGAAGATACATCATCATTTGTCATGAGACAGAGAAACACTTCTTCTTCCTTCTCTGAAGATGCTCCTTCAACTTCACTATCTTCATCACTTGAATCATCCCAAGTGACTTTAAGTGCCTTCTTCTTCATGTAATATGAGGAGCCCTTCCCTTTGTTCTTTATATTCAGTGTAGGACACCCGCTCTTGTAGTGTCTCATCTTGTTACATTCATAACACTTTATCCTCGACTTATTAGCTGGTCCCCTCTTCTGTAATTCTCTTTTCTTCTGAGAGATCTTCATGAATTTTCTGAACTTCTTTGCATATAGGGCCAATTTTTCCTCACTGAAATTTGTATCACTCTCCTTAGATTCTTCATCTTCATCATCACTCTCAATTTTCTTTGCTTTCAAGGCTAAAGTCTTCTTCCTTGAACTAGCTTCCTCTCTTTCTTCTTCAAAAGCCATCTCATAGGTCAGGAAGGATTCTATGAGACCGTCAAAGTCCAAATTGTTGAAGTCCTATTGTCCATCAACCACAGTTCTCTTCATATGTCAATTTAGCTTCAAGGACCTGAGGAACTTTTCTACTCATTGAGCATTAGTCTTTGGGTTGCCCAAAGCTGCTAGCCCATTTACAATATCATTAAAGCGAACTAACATACTATTTACAGACTCATCATGCTTCATTTTAAAAGAATCATATTGGTGATTTAAGATATTTAGTTTCGATTCTTTTACTTTTTCAGTTCCCTCATGTGTGACTACAAGTTTCTTCCAGATTTCATTTGCACTAGTACACGAGGATATTCTATTAAATTTTTTTTGATCTAATGCACAATAGAAAACATTTTAGCTTTCCAATATAACTTAATCAAGTTCTTTGTGGTAGAGAGGGGAACATGTACACCGTTTACCTAGTCTAGTAGGCATATCAAAACTATTTTCAATGACATCCCAGATTTCACTGCCTATGGAACATAAATAAGCTTGCAATATAATCTTCCAATATATGAATGGTTGTCCTTTGAGTATTTTCAAAATATAATGATGACTAAGGATGACCCACTATATATATAGTGTTCGCAACATCAGTCGCCCAAAGTAAATGATGCGTCAACCGAAGTAGGGTGGTATGTTAAGTTATAATCACAATGGTCATCCTACGATTTCAGTAGACGACCTTTGATTGTATTGGTCTTAGGTCATGAACCGATTTCGATCATCAGGAGTATGAACAATGGACGTCTGAAGTCCTAAGTGTTGAATTTAGGATCCCGAGAGTGTTTTGATGATCACAAATTTGTAAGGGAACTTTGTTTGTACTAAT
>LTAE01011448.1:0-15215 GCA_001647135.1 Pontederia paniculata | reverse complement strand
AAGTAAATGACTTGATATTTTTCTATATTTATTTATTTATTCATTTACTTAAGACATTATATGTATATAAGAAACTACCCCTAATTTGGATTCAAAGAAAATATTTATAAAAATAAATTTTAAAGAAATCAAAATCTAAATTTTGACCCGAAAAATAAAATCGATCATTTTATAAATTTTTCATTTTTGTACCTTCATTTCACCTAAGTAAAACTTCTTCTAAAATTTGTTAAAAATCATATTTAGCACACTTTAACATATAAGAACGACTATCAGAACTTTATTTTTCTTAATTCTTATTTTTTGAAAATCACATTTTCATGCCTTAAGTGACATTTCAGCATTTTCAATGCTCCAACTATTAACGTTGAAGCTTCTATCTCAATAAGAGTATCATTATACCTCTTAATCATATAATATGATATTAACGCATGCCATCTTATATGAATTAAGTGAAGGATATTACATTTAACTCCTCTATGATGTCCTCCTCATAATTCTTTAATAAAAAATGCATCAAGCAAGTTTATCTCTTTCAATGATAAAGATCCTCTTTCTTCATTAGTCTAGATCACAATGTATTCAAGATCTTCGTCTTCATTAGGTTGATTGTCTAGATTGATTCTCAATTTGGCATTGTGACTCAGGCTTATCCTATTATGGTTTGACAAAATTATGTCATTTACTGACTAATATAGCTTGACTGATACAAGGAGAAACTTCTAAAAAGAGATGCTAGTGGCAAATAAAAAAAAGGTGCTATAGATAAAAAAAATAGATAACAAAAATAAAAATAACTTAAAATTATGGATGAAGTGTATGATTTAATAGATGCGAGCACATTACGAAGAGACAATTCTTTTCAAAGGCTCTATTTCGAGAGGATCCTAAGTGAAAAAGATTATAACTTTTCAAACGAATCCTGAAAGAGATTAATAGTTTAAAGCACCACAACAACTTGAGAAACTCGAAATCCATTGAGGAACAATGTGAATTCACACGAAAAATATTTTGGAAGAATAAATTGGAACTCCATTTGTATGAAATAGCTATTTATATATCTTTGCAATCAATTTCTAAATAACCTATGAGATAAAAAAAGTTAAAAAAATATGATAAAAAATATATAGATCTAGATAAAATTATAACTCCTATAAATTTTTTTTCTGAAATGAATATATCTTATTGTTAATAAAGTTCGAGAGCTTAGTTATCAATTTGCAAAGTAGGATTCAAATTCTATAGATGATAATTGAGGATTTTTTTTCTATAAAATTAATTTATTGAATTTGATATCGGAAATGTAGAGACTTAATGGTTTTGATGACTTTGAAAATTCAATCTTAAGACATTCGACATGGTCTAATTCATAACCAATAAAACTAATTAAGTATGGATATTTTTTAATATTTATGGGTTATAAAAGACATTAAACTTTTAATTTTGCACTTAAAGATACTAAAGGTATGCAATAAATGAGTGTAAGCTAAAATCAAAATCCAAAATCCAAAAAAGCTGATTTGATGTGACATGAACAAATTTAGATTTAATCTAATAAAATCAAGGCCGGATGAAAACCTAATATTTACATTTATAATATATATATATATATATATATATATATATATATATATAATATTTTAAGTGTTTTTTATTACATATAGAATTGCTCAATTAAATACATATTATCATAAATTTTGTAAGCAATAAAATAATGAGATTAAAATATTTTATCATAAATAATATGTGATTATGTCAATTTATATAATAAACACTTCTTAATTTAACATAAATATAAAAATATAAGGCTCTAAAAGATATTATCGATAAAATATTTTGAATTTAAAAAAAAAATACAACCGATCACCTTAAGTTATGTCCCTTTCCACATGTTAGTCTCTTATCATATATCTGTTCATTCTCTTTGTGTGATTCTCTCTCTCATGCCTAGGAGACATGATCGATTTTGCTCCGGTCTCAGTTTCTTCCCTTTCTTTCCATGTTAAGAATTATACCAGTAGAGATCTAAGAGGATATGCTTACCAATGAGATCGAAGGCCGAGAACAAAAAGGAGACATAATTATATCAGCAAAAAGGTACACAAGGTGATCCACTGCTTAGGATCTTTCATTTTAAATGTTTCTACGACCAAGGTAGGTTTTCATATTTTCATTATATTCTAACGTATAAATTTATCGAATTTTGAGTTCGTATGATTAGATCAACATGCTTAGGATTATTGTGCTTTACATCCATATTTTCAAGGGTAAATTTGATAGATCTATTAGTTAGAATATGAAATATTCTTGAAAGGCCATAATTCCTATACTAATACTAAAGAAGTGTTAAATTTTATGTTTATTCTTGAAGTAAAAAAAGTTCAACATATTTCTGAATAGCTTTATTTATGTCTCAAATTGGCTTAGGGTTCGTGGCGATGACACTATCCTGGCCGTGTCCGACCTGTCATGGTCGTGCCCATAGTCTATCATTGTTGAACTTGTCACAACCCCCATCTTATGGAACTTCCTTCTTGTATCATCCATTAGTGATATTGTCATGGTCGTGTGCTCATGACATGTCATGGCCACATTGAACATGTCGCAAGTTGTGATGTGTAGAATTACCTTATTGTATCAACCATTATGATTTATAACTAGGTACTAGTGTGGCCGCATATGACTCATCATGAGTGTGTTAATGACCCGTCGTGGCCTTCTTGACCTTGTCACCACCCGCGACCAAGGGTTCGTCATTGGCACCAACATCTATCATGCCCTATATTTAAAGAAAACAAAAGGTTAATGTCTTGATTGTGACACCACACTTCATAAAATAGTGACAATTTCTAAAGTTATATCGATCCGACGTGACCCAATCTTAGACAACATAGGTAGTGTCATTATCACGGTCGTGACAAGATTATTGTTGTAACGCTTGAACATATAGAAAAATGGAGGAAAATAAACAATATCCCACTAGGGTACTCCCTATGTTCCTGCCAACCGATGGACAGTCAGATTATGACTCAATTTAAAAGTGATTTGAAATTTAAATTTTTATTTCGTCTCTAAGTGATCCAAAACCCTAGGTCACCCTGTATATACCCTTAGGGTTATGAGAAATAAGCCACCAAACCTCAATTCTTGTCTAGTCGTTGGAGAGCCTCCCCTCCCCTCCTCTCTTCTCTTCTTCCTTCTCTCCGCTTTCTCTCTCAAGGCCATAAGGTAAAACAAATAAAGTTTGTCTTATATTCTCTTTTTTTCTCTTGGACTCACACCAAGGAGACACATGTAAGAGAAACAACAAAGAAGAATAACACAAAGGAAGAACATGAGGAGGTTTAATGCTACTACGAAGAATAAGAAAATGATTTAAGGATCATCAAGAAAGGTATGTAAGGAGACCCTTAGTATAAGTAGGAGATTTGTTGATTTCTCTACCTATGTTTTTAAATGTTTTTTATGAGGTTAGCAAAATTATGATTTTCCTATTTTATACGAAGATTTTATTTGACTCTAAATGTTAGAAAACATAGGCCTAACAAAGTAGAAGCACACTCTATTATAAATAAAGTTTTTTGCATGAGTTTTGACGATTTTTTGCAACCCAAAGAAATACTAAAATAGTGACGGCATAAGAGAAATGCCATGGAACATATGGACAACACAGACTTTGTCCTTCGATGCGACTCACGTCAATCCACCCGAGAGAAACCCTAGCGCCAATGTGGTCCGTGTTCCCATTTGACACGAATTGTGTCCTGACGATGAGTATGAGAAAACCCTAAAGTGGACCTTGTTTTATTGAATTTTGGTCGTGTTACACCTAGGACACTAACAAGAACCATCACCCAAATTGAAACCGCGCTCATTCTAAAATTGTTTGCATCCTGACCCCAAAAAAATTAATTGGTGAAAGTCACATTTTGTCGAGCTCGGACCACATCGACTAGCCAAAGAAAAGGACATGCAACAACAAAATGAACCGCGTGGGAAAAGGAAATGGACCACGTTCTATACGAAGATGATCATAGCTGAAGCTCACAGAAATAGACCATGTCAAATAATGGAACATGCCACGTGGAGTTGATGAAAATCAAAGCATACCGGACACGGCCCGTGTTGCACATGGGCGCGGACCATGTTCTAGAAAAGGGACTTTATGTGGTTTGCATATTAATGCTATGTGATGTCGATACTTGATAATAAAGGTTTATAAGATAATTAAAAGTCTACATAAAACATAATATGTTTAAAATCCCCAAGATAAAAGACGAAAGTTGCAGCCCTTCATGTGCACTGATTGTCAAAGGGAAAAAAAACAAAAGTTAAGAACGAATGTTAGAGGCAGAGACAAGAGCGCAACTGAAGGCAACACTGTGAAACCCCATAACGGTGAAGGCAAGATACTTAATCACTGTTCATATTGTACACGACTCTCCACAATGTGCAAAGGACTCAAGAATTTCACTAAAAACGAATTCTTCCTTGTAAAAAGAGGATCATCATGATATATACAACTATTGACGAAGATACATGAAAGTATTATGATATTTTCTTAAAAGATGGAATATTCACAAGATGAAATAAGTTAAAAATATAACTTTTAAGAAAGAAGAAACAAATAAAAAATCAAAGAAAGAAAAGAAAGCCAAAGATGAAAATAAAGAAAAAAAATACTGAATATTGTTCTAAGTAAAATAAAGATATAAAAGCAAAAGGATAAAATGATGAAAGAAAAATAATTAAATGAGATTGCTGATTGTACCTATTTGTTCATATTTTATTATTTGTTATATGAAAACATTTTCAAAATATAATAAAAATATTATTCCAGCATAATTTATTTTCTTTTATTTTATTTACTATATTAAGAATTACATAACAGACATTAGCTCATGGAAGGTCACCTTCTCCCGCATGTAGATGATGATGCCGTGAATATTGAGGAGATTCATAATGATAAAAAATATTGCACAGACATGCACTCTAGGTAGGTTTTAATAAATAATAATAGTATTGTAGATAGTGTGTAGATTTTATGTTATTGAGTTTTAATTCATGTTAGATATGTGACTTTAGTCATTACCTTAATTCAAGACTTCCACGAACGGAGGAGTTTTCATATTTGATTTTAATTTCCGCATATATGTACATGTCAAATTATCCCTGTGATATATGTCCAGAACCTTTCGGGAGCATTACAATAACAAAGTAGTATTTTTCTGTTTTAAGAAAAAAAAATCTACCAACCCTTACCACTATCCTATGCAACAAATTGTTGACAAATTGAATTTATTTGAAATTTGGGAGAGGTTTAAGCATGGATATTGAAGATAAATGATTTTTCTCAATTTTTTTCAGCGTCATTACTTTGTAAATCCTGTGATGAAAATATTATGAATCGTGTCAATAAAGAGAAATTAAAACTCATCAATGTACCTTCATGGGCATCTATTTATTTTATGTCTCCTGCACTTTCCAATTCTATCAACGGACCTAAGAAAAAACCTTTAAAGCAATCGGCCCAATAAAAGCCCAATAAAGTGGCCGTCGTCCTACAAGGCTCTAATTATTAAAATGTCTAAACTCTAAACAAAACCTGAAGCCCTAGAAAACTGAAGCCGATCGCTCGGACGCCCTCCGAAGCTTAGCATCCATGGCGACCAAGAAGCGCAAGGTCGACCAGGAAGAGGAGCTCCTGACCGCCCCCAACCGGCCAGTCGTCTACACGCCGGCGCCGGCAGAAGAAGTCAACGGCGATGATGCTCCAGCGGACGACGAGACTGAGGCCGAGGAGGACGTGGGCAAGGTTCTCGAGCCGCTCTCCCGCGATCAGCTCGTCTCCCTCCTCCGCTTCGCCGCGGCCTCCGACCCGGCCGTCCTTGCCGAGATCCGCCGCGTCGCTGATCTCGACCCCGCCTACCGCAAGCTCTTTGTCCACGGCCTCGGGTGGGAGACCACCACCGAGGGTCTCCGCGCGGCCTTCGCCAGCTACGGCGACATCGACGATTGCCGCGTCGTAATCGACAAGTCCTCGGGCCGGTCCAAAGGCTACGGCTTTGTCCTCTTTCGCCACCGAAACGACGCCCGCAGTGCCCTCCGGCAGCCCCAGAAGCTCATCGAGGGACGCATGACCTCCTGTCAACTCGCCTCCGCCGGACCCTCCGCAACCACTGGCGCCGATCGCCCCCACCATCATAATCCTAGCCATACCTCCGGTCTAACAACAGCGCAGCAGGACAACCTCCAAAGGAAGATCTACGTTGGCAACGTCCACTCCAACATCGATGGAGGCCGATTGCTGGAGTTCTTCTCCCAATTTGGTGAGATAGAGGAGGGGCCGATTGGATTTGATCGGCACACAGGAAAGCCTAAAGGTTACGCCCTGTTTGTATACAGGACGCCAGAGGGTGCTCAAAAGGCACTGGAGGAACCGACCAAATACTTCGAGGGTCACCAGCTCATTTGCCATAAGGCGATGGATGGCAAGTCCAAGGCGGCTCCTGCTGCTGCGAATGCTCCTGTTGTTCAGCAAAATGCTGCTCAAAACATGAGTGCTTACAATGGGACTGGTTATGGAACCCAGCAGGTAGATATGGGATTAGCGCAGCAAGCTGCTATGTTCGGACAGGGTCTTCTTGGCATGACCGGACCACAAGCTTTTGGACAGGGAATGCAGCCTAACGCTGCAGCTATTGCAATGCTGGCAGCCGCCACTCAGAATCCGGCTGCTGCTTTCGGGGTTACCCCTGCCATGCTTGCATCTCTAAACCCTGCTTTTGCTGCTGCACTCAGTGCAGCTGGGAGCCAGCAGGCCATGACAATGCCGTCTTCAGTTCCGCAGGCAGTCACTACACAGAACTATGGCATTGGCAGTATGGGGTTTCAGGTGCCTTCTGGTTACCAAGGGAGTTCTGGCTTTCAGGCCCCTGTAGGTTATCAAGAATCATCTGGTATTCAGGGAACCCCCACATTTCAAGGCCCGCCAGGTTTTCAGGGTACACCAAATGTTTCTCAACAAGGGGCTGCTGTTGGTGCTGGAACTTATCAGGGAGCAGCATTGGCAACAAATCCCATGCCAAGACCATCTGCGGGATCCTTGGGCGGTTATGGACCACACTAGGTATACATTTTTCTTGTAATTTAGACCTTACCTGTAGTTTACAGTGTTCTGATTATTTATTTAAAACGTGCAATTATATTGTTCTTAATGTGCTTGAATTATGTCTTCTTGTTATTTTTTTCTGATTGGTTTTTCCTATGTTTTTAGTTTGAACCAAGATCGTGGTTATTCATGGTTTAAAGATCAGCTGGATTTTCAATCTATATTGGCGCTTCAGATATTGAGAAAGGCTTCAAATGCAACAATTGTTCAGAAAGGAACTATTTTTTATCTCTGTTTGACGCAGTTTATGGATGTATGAACTTTAGATTTTCTATTTTACTTTTTCTCTTCACCTTCTTGTAATGACTATGTTTTATTTATGTTCGGTATCTCTCTGGATTTGTGGAATTTGGCATAGTTTTGTTTTTGAATTTAAATATCTTTCTTCGACATTTTAGCTAACGCGATAATTGTGGATGAGCTATTTTTATGAGAACAATGTGAATTTTCAGTATCAGGGAACAGTGTCATCTTATAGAAGAGGTTCTTTTAAGATGTACTGTGGAACTAGTTCATTTATGGAGACAACTTGTTCATTCTCAAGATGATTCAGGATCTTGTACCAGGAACTTGTTTGCATACAAAGCATGTGTTTTAAATGCCCTCTAATAAAGGTTTGGTATAGCCTGCAGTCACATGTATGGTCACCACTGTCTTAATTTATTTTCCTCTGTTTCCTGTATTTGCAACAATCAATAGGATTGGCTGTGCTGCAGATCGTCACCAAATGCCTGTGAGTGAACAATGATGGGTGAGGATCCATCAATTATTGTCGATATGGGACCTACTTCAGAACTATTAATTCTGTTGTAAGTAGAAATGTCTTGACCTATATTCTTCTCAGATTGATATTGGTTCTGAAGTTTATGTGTAGAACTTTACCTTCTAAGATAAAATGTACAATATTGCCACATTAGAGTCTTTAAATGGGATTTGCTGATGGATGTATGTTTATATTGTATTCTTTGAAGTTTCATAAACATCATTCATTTTCAAAACATATCTTGCCTATCAATACATTTGTTGGTTTCAGTGAGGCTCTTTTATCGTATGACTTTATCAAAGTAATAAGCTGCAGTGACGTTTCGTTCTATTTGCAGTTCCTGTCTAATAATTGTTATTAATCCATCAATGGCTTACTGGATGAGGGCAAACAAGTGTTTCAGACAAAGGTAGAAGAGTATGGCATGAAACCTTGGATAGAACATTATGGAAGTATGGTAAATTTGTTAGCAGAGCAGGATTGATCACTGAGGCAATTGAATTTGTAATGAATATGCCCATGAAACCAGACTGATATATGGCACACATTGGTTGGAGCATGAAGGACCAAGGCAATATTGATTTGGCTAGAAGAGTTTTAGACTACATACTTAAGCTAGAACCCAAGTATAGCGGGAACTATATATTAAAATCAAATTTGCATGCTATGATTGGGGAATGGAGTAATGTTCAGGAAACAAGGAGTTGCATGGAATCCAGAGAAGTGATTAAAGCTATTCTAGGTTTTAGTTATGCTGATGTAACCATAATATGAATGCCAGTTGATATTTCCGAAGATGAATTTCTCAAAAACTATAATTTGAAGATGAAGCATATTCTGTTTGCTTAAAAGATTCAACTAACTTTGGGTATACAAACTCTGAAAGTGTAATCACCATGCCCATATGTAATCCATCTGACCATCTGGAATGCATGTCATTACTAACCTGAGGTAAAACTCATCGGTTGCTCAGATTCTTTGACCCGTACTTATTCTGTTTGGTACAATTTGAGACATGAATATTTGAGCCATACTTATTCTCATGATTGCTTAGAGTCAGCGAATGACGTTTTTCATTGATCATGAACTTTTGTATATGGTTAGGCTTTACTATGAAAACTCATCGCAAACATTAAGCAATATTTTCATTCTTTGTATCTCCTATTTTCTTGTTTGTAAAGTTTCTAGGAAGCAATTCAATAATTTACGAATATAGGTAATCTCTGATTTCTTATAATGGTTTTGTAAGGGGTTTCAAGAATGCAGAATGTAGTTAAACATATTTTTCTGTATCCTTTTTTTCTAACTTACAGAAATATTAATTTTTATGTATCCTTTTTCTCTGGCTTGTGCGGTTAAGGTTGTTGGACACGACCTCAGTTGAGCATTTAGTTAGAGACGGCGATCGCGGACCACCAGGAGAAACGCTAAGAACTCAGTGAACGGAGTCAGGCCAGACAACTTACCATTACCTAGTCCGTTCGGGTCCGGAGCAGCATCGTCGATTCGACTCTATCCTATGGCCTCTCTCGGGGCAAGGTAAGCTTTAGCTTTAACTTTTTCAGAAATATTAATTATACCCTTTTATTTTGATGTAGTTTCATATTTAGAATTATTTAAAATCATCATTTTATAACTTTGGTGTGACATCTTGCTATCGTCTTTACATGATTCCCTTGCAACTGTTTAATTAATATGTTGGTATATCTTAGTATAATTAAATAGTTTCCTTTACTGAAAAAAAATCATCTATCAAAACAATGGTCAAAACACTTCAAGTTTGACTGACCAGTTATGTTGTTGCCCATTGAACTTTTTTTTGCAGGCAAATGCTAAGGCATATGATCAGCCAACCATGTTCAATCTTCAGTTGCTTTTCAACTTCTGCGGATCTTTACTGCAATGTTAGTGGATAAATACCAGTACTTCGTGCAGTGATTGCACCAAAACAAGTTTATACTGCATTCATTCTCAGCTTGGTGAGTGATTCTTTGTGCAATTGTTGCATTTCGTTATCATCCGCTTGAATCTCCTTGATACCTTTGAACTTTCTATTTGCAGGCAAATGCTAAGGCATATGATCAGCTAACCATGTTCAATCTGCTGTTTTTCAACTTATGTTGATCTTTTGCTGCAACGTTAATGGATACATACCAGTACTTTGTGCAGTGATTCATGCACCAAAACAAATTTATACTGCATTCACTCTCAGCTTGTTGAGTGATTCTTTGTGCAGTTGGAGCATTTCACGATCATCCACTTGAATCTCCTTGATAGCCTTGTTGTGTCATTCGTTTTTTGATATGGTGTTGGGGGGATGACTCCATGCAGCACTTATTGTGACAAATGCTCCTTGATACTATTGCTCCGTCATTCGTTTCTTGATATGGTATTGGGGGATGAATCAGTGCGACATTGTATTCTTCTTCTTTATTGTGACAAAGCTGGTATCATCATTGTGGCCTTTCTTTACCTGCCAACATCTTTTCTTCAAAATATCACAACCTATGCAATCCATGCTTCAGCTTCAAGGATCGAATTTAAGTACAACTACTTGCAGCCATCTTTGAAGGTTATTGTTGCACCACATGGTACCATAATGGTTATTAGAGCAAATATATTTCTTCTAATCCCATATACGAAGCGGCTATAGGTCCTAGTCACATAAAATCCTTTTGCTTTTATCAATTTTCTGATATATAGGCTTTCATTGAAATTCCAATGAAATTCTTGGTGTTGTACAATGGCCATTGACCAGTGCTGTTTTTATGCTCACTTCAATTGGCTTTGTGTGGACGTTTGATTATAATAGTATATCTAGTAAATTTTGTTGCGCTCCGCACAATTATGAACTTCATTAAAGTTTATATATAAGAAATTTGAAATTAAAATATTGATAATTTATCATCCATAAAATGTCTTTGAAGAAAAAACATAGGTGGAAGAAACATCTTTATCAAACTTCAGGTAAAATTGATGAAAAAAGACTAAAATGTGAAAAAATGCTTGAGTTGTACTCGTACGAATCCATTCATTCTTGTGTTGGCATAACGCAATTAAAAGTCGTGTTAACAGTCGTATACACAATTACACCTTGATTGCAAAATATTATTTTGATCCAAAAGACCATTATGCTCTTATTATAAATATAAGGTTAAGGTTATAATTTTCAATTATAAAATATTTCTTTGTTATTTTTATTATATTTATAGAATACTTTAATTAGATATTTATGTATTTCTAAACTAAAAGCACTTGGTCCAGAGATGTGTAAAAACTTTGGTCGAATTATGTCCTGCCGTAAAACTTGTAGCATGTAAAATAGTTTATGCTCATCATGTCATCGCAATCAGGGGGATAGTGGGCGGAGTTTAAGTCAGAACTTGACATGATCCAAAAACAATAATATTAGGGCAAAACAATTTTTTTTTGTTCCAGTTCAACTAAAACAAAATTGGATTGAGTCGTTGAGTCGAACTATTTATCTTTTGAACTTCATTTTTTCATATATTTTAAATTTTTTATTAATAATAATATATTTTAAAACTAAAAATCATAGACACTTGAAATTATGAAATATAAATAATTTTAATATTAATTAATTAATTTTATTATAATTAATAAGATAATTTTGAGTCATTTGGATTTACATTTTTAGTTATCGGGTTATCAAGTAATCAATTCATTATTCAACCCAAAATTATTTAGGTAATATCAATTTTGAGCCAATTCAAGACATGTCCCAATCTAATTAGAAAATTAGGTCAAGTTAGATTGATCAAGTTGATTGAGTCGAGTCAAATATTGCAGATATCTAAACAAATCAAACTAATTATGTTAGTGTATGAACTAACATTCCCTATAAAATAGTTCAAAAACATCCTACCGTATTCCACATTCAATAGGTGATCTTCATGTTCTTGATTTATCACTTCAAAAAACATAAATATTTTTTGAAATTTTTTATTAAATCCATCATAAATTGTTATTTCTGACAAAGTTTGTTGCCGATTTCAAACGTCTAAAAAATACTCATTGCATAAGTATTATGTGGCGAAAACTCATTCATGCGAATTGAGGCGGACGAGTCTATAAAAAATAAGATAGATCACATCTAAAATTAAGGTGGTCCTTATCTACCTCAAATTGAGACAAAATGAGTTTGGCAACAAGATATTGATAATATAAAAATGTAATAAAATTTTTGAATTGCAAGGATGAGGCAAGTCGCCTTTCATGGGACAATTTGCTAGGAAAAGTAGATACCCTCATCACAATGTATCTGTCAGAAAGATGACAGGGCTGCAAAAGAGAGAGAAAAAATGAGAGATAAAAAAAACATAAACAAAAAAGCATGTTAATATATAAGAAGATTTTGGGGGCAAAAATTTTCACCCTAATTTTGGAGGGAGCAAAATCTATCTCAATTTGTCACAAATTTTTATTTAATTTGGGATGAAAACATAATTCACACTAAATTAAAGGGGATAATAAATTCGACCTAATTTTCGATAAAAAAAAATACCTGTCTCAATTTGAGATGGACAAATAATCCACTATAAATTGAAGCTAACAATTGTCTCAGATTATGGCGAACAAATTTTCATCCTAATTTGGATCGAAAAATGTCCGCCACATATTGAGGCGGAAAAGTTTCATCTCAAATTGGGATGAATAAAATGTTCGCCATAATTTGCTACAATGTATTTTCTATTTCCTCATAATCTAAATTTTCTCATAGTTATGCTTTATCATCCTTCATCAACACTTGCCTTTAGAATATGCATAGCTTGTATTATGATCAAAGAAACATGTTAACATAAGATAATGAGGCATGTATTAAAAATCAAATAAATAAGCTAATAAATATATATTCAGAAAAAAGTAATAATTTAGAAATATTTATTCGTTTTTTAAAATAAATATAGGATAATTGCTGCATCGATTGTGCTATATAGACATTATATAGATAACATAACAAAATAACAAAAAAGATGATTAAAAAATATAATATTATTGAAAATATAATGGCACACTATAAATGTCATGACAAATATAAAAAACTACATTATAATATAAAATCAAAATTTAGTACAACTAATCAGAATTTAAAATAATACATAAAAGCATAATCAACTTAAAGTAAGTACATTGAAATAAAAGGTTGAGATTAGAATAGTAGCCGTTGTTCTTTCTAAACGTGAGGATTAAGGTATAGTTGAATCAACATACAAACAACTGACTCTTTAAACCTAATGAAAATATTTTATGAGATGCACTATAAGTCACTGATTCAGTTTTGTTGCTTGGACACAACTTTCCAGAATTTTTGGTACAACAACTTGAATAGTGTGGGCTTGCTACAACCTCAGGTCCTCAACCATAGAGCATGCATATCTAGGCCTCTTCCATGCAGATGAATTGACTAAAGCCTTGAAGTTACACACACCTGCTCGGGATCTTTAGCAACATCGCCGTCAATGAATTTGATAAGTCCTAACTAGTTAGTTCCGCGACAATCAATGTAAGTTCTTGATCCTTGAAAATCTAGTAAAACCAATTAGGCATCAATAGCCAAAGAACTGGTAAAAGTATGTGAAGTGGTAATAACAGAAAAAAAAAGAGGTACACGAAGTTAATCATCCTTCTTCGGAAATGACTTACCTACATAAACATATAGTTGCTTTCCAGATAAATGCTAACAATCGTCATCCAAGGATGGAGAAGCAAATTTTATAAGAAAAAAAATATAACTGCCATCATCAGGATTCAATGGACCACATGATATATATATATATATAGATATATATCATTTTCCTACATACGTTTACACAAAATCATCAAATAAAAATTATTAGATGTAATGAGATAAAAAGATTATGAGATATGCATGAACTAAATATAATATTTAAATAAAAAAATGGAGAAGAAAGAAAAAAAAATGAAATATTTTTCTCGGGTACATAAGGTATAACATTTTTGGGTATTCAATTATTTAAAAAACTTTAAAAAAACATATATTAAATGGTTGAGCAAACTTTATAAAACATAAGAAATTGTTGTAAAAAATAAATAATTTTAATTTGACATACATTTTCTTATTTATATTAAAAAAATTATCGCAAAATATCCTCCATCTACTCCTTCTCCTCTCCGTATCCTCTGCACTCGTGCTGCTTCCATCCTCTCTCTGTCATCTCCTCCTCTCAAGTAGGTCCTCCACAATGGTCGAGTATTCCGTCGAAAATGCGAAAACTATCCCCGCATGTGTACTTCATTCCCGTATTCAATTTTAACCACAACAATATGTCTACGTGTATGATTTTACCGTTGGTGTGTTTACTTCTTTTCTTGTACAAATGTTCACTCTATATTGTCTTAATCGTAAGCTTAACTATAAGCAATGCGACTTAGTACATATGAAGCAACTGTTATTTGTCTGATCCCCTTTTAACGAGTTTGAATTTCGGGTGGCGCTCATATTAGAAGAGGGTAACCAAGTGTTCCATCCTTTGAAATTTATATACCAAACTGAATCAAATAGGCTTATAGCATATACGAAGGCGAGAATACATATACAATGACTTATGTTGTGATCATTGTAAATGGAGTCAATGGCCGCGAGCTGTTAGTTATAGACCTACAGTGCACCGTTGTGGCCTATGATAACAGGTGATTCAATATTGATCGAAGATACTATGTGCATGCTACTAGTGTAAAAGGTAATTTCGATCACCAATGTAGAGCCACCATTTTTTGGAGTGGATTCTTAAGGCATTACAAATATGATAAAATTATAAAAAGAAAAAAAAATGCTAACATCAGGTTCAAACTCAAATGATCTGCTTCATTAACCATTGAGTTTCCTTTTTGCAATCCTTATTTTAGTGCCTTTGTGATTAGGCTCTAGAAGTTATATAGTCTCACTATGAAGTGGAAGTTCTATCATGTGTTCTCTACTTCTATCTATCATTCTATGTTGGAAATAGTGGAAGGCTGCATGCCCCTCGATTCTGACATTACAAAATAGTGCCGTTCAAGTTCTATGATGAAAGATCAATGTTTATTTCATTTAGTGCAACTTGCTTATTGTCTATTTACAAGACAGGAAGACTGGATGAATGTCACGTGTGGTTTCCATTTTCTGTATCATACACCCTTTATGCCTTTGTTGTGCTTCAATGCTAGTAGTTAATTGGACTTAAGTATGACAATGAAAGTTTTACCTTATATTGTTAGGTCCATATTCTAATAATTTGGTAGTTTGATTTATTAATTGTT
>LTAE01011447.1:0-15216 GCA_001647135.1 Pontederia paniculata | reverse complement strand
GGCCGAACCTCGTCAACAAACCCTGCATTTGTGTATTTGTTTGTTATCCTTTGATCTCTCTCTCACTCTATATGTTGTGCTCTTGAATTTATGTGCTTCCGCTAAGTGTAATCTAACTAATCTAGCACAACTAAAGTAGCAAAAAGTTTATACACCAATTCACCCCCCTCTTGGTGTCATCCAGATCCTTCAACATGAACAAAATACGTAAATGATCATGGGCTTATAAGTGATCATCCTCTTCACTATTTAAGACTACGGACCATTGGGCTCAAAGAGAATAATTTCTTGAATGAGGATGGAAGCGTTACAAATTATAGAGCTAATCTCGCATGCTCACTTGAACTATGTGGGATTACTCAACGAGGATGTTGAGGCCCCAAGAGAGGAAGAATGTAAGGATCCAAGGCAAGACCAAGGATTTAGTCCCACGTGAATAAACCACGAGGTGATTATGAGTTTATAAGTGACCATCCTTCTCACCATTCAGCACACGCGTTTTAAATTCGTGCGATTCAATGGACTCAAAGCAAACAATTTTTTGAATGGGGTTGAGAGCGTTACGTCAAAATTTTGCAACTTTTTGTCATTGATGCATCTTTACCAAATTTCATATTGCACACCTTTTATTGTATATTGATGCTTGTTATAGTGCACACATCTTCTCCTTACTTTTTATTAATTAATTCTTTTTTTCTCTCTTTTCAATTTGGCTTTTTCTTCTAATCAATTAAATAATATAAATTCATTGCAATAATTTAAATTCAATAAATATATTAACTACATTTCTTTTAATATTGATTTTTATTAGTATCAAGTATCACAATTTTATTGTAGAAATTATATTGCATTTTTTTCTTGCACATTTTCTCAACTTTTTGAGGTAAAATCTACAATTTTTTTATAATTCGCCAATTCAAATATAATTACATAAATGTATATTTATAATTAAGTATAATCTTACAAGAGAATTTTTAAAAATATAAAGCTACTAATGATATCATTTTAATATTTTCTAAAAACTAAAATCTTCGAAAAAAAATATTATCATTAGTAATCATTTTGATTATTTTTTAAAAATAATATTAACATTAGTAATTATATTATTTTATTCTTTTACTTTACAAACCATTAATTGTCTAGCCTTTAGTTTTTTTTATCAAATTTCATATAGTATTTATATTAATATAAGAGGGCTCATATTTTTTCTTCTTCTTTTTTCTATCTAATCAAAAAAATATATAAATTTTGTGTTTATTTATTTTAACTTTAATTATAAATTAAATATCTACAAGTAGTTAGGTTTTTTTTATTTCATTGTAAATAATATATTTCTTTCACTTACAAAAAAATTAATTACCATTAACTACGTTTATTTAACATGTTTAGTGATATAATATTAATAATGAAATAATTATTAATAGGATTTAGAGAATAAAATTCATAAAAATCAATGTTAATATTGAACATTTTTTTTTATATATTATTATACTAATTTCATTACCCCAATCAAAATTTTTCTAGCACCGCCATTGAGTGTGGTCTGACCATCTAGCCTTCACATGATTAAGCACGTATTCCAACTGCTCTTGAGATGTAATCCGCAATCAGTCTCTCCGACCAAATGTCATTCCTTATAAGTGTTTATATGCTTTCACGGTATTGAACATTCCTTGAATACTTTTTAAATATTTAAATTGAAAATTATGTTCTTATATGGGACGTTTATCTAATGGTTTGTAGGAAATGAAAACAAGATGCATTTAACAAGTAAAAAAAGAACAAATTTAAAATATTGGAGATTTTTCATATATACTAGAGGAGAAGTAGATTTACTCCAAACCCTTTTTAGCTTCATGGTGAGAAACACACGTTACTATGATTAACTAGGATGACAATAATTATAAATCAAATAATTATTCATTGATGTGTGTTGGGGCTGATGTAAAAGAAACGTAAATATATAATAAATGGCGTGAAAGTGGGCACGAAACATATTTGTTTGAACTTGTCACAACACTACATGGTGTGACAAACAAATTACAAGACGTGATGCACTACAAAAAAATGATCATTAACGATCATGACGAAATGAAAAAAATGATCATTAATACTAATTATTAACGATAAGTAAATAAAATCATCATTAATTAATAAATTTACAATGATGAACAAAATTACTTGCCGTAATGAAATATGATTCGGTCATTAATAATAGTAATTAATGAACACATATTTAATTTGTCTCTAATAATCAAGTAATTACGATCATTGATATCGTCATTCAGATTTTTGAAATTAATGATTCAAAATCCTGTCGTTAATAATCAATTAACTGACGGGTACCTAAAATAATGTTCCTCCAACAATTTTTTTTATAAAATTCTTAACAGATTTTAAGATAATTAATTTGTTAAACTATTGAAAAGATCTTAAGAATCCATTATGCCAAAAGAATTAATCTAAACCATTTGATAGAAAATCAAAGATGAAATCATATAACAAAAGAGGAAAATCTTAAATAATTATAAAAGGAAATAAGGTGCACATCTACACATTTCTTCTTCCTGATCGATTACCCTTCTCTAAAGAAGATTCTCCGTGCCATTGCTACCGTGCCGCTGTTGTGCATTGCTCCTGCAATTGATGCCCATCTCCCATCTAACAAGTTATCTCTCTGCCCTCCATCTCCCTCTCTCTTTGCTGCTATTACCTCTCCAAGTTCATCACTACGACTCTCTCTCTCTCTCTCTCTCTCTCTCTCTCTCTCCTTGAAACCTATCGCGACGTGCCTGTCCTGCCTTGTCATATCGTGCCGCGCCCCGCCCTGCCATGCCCTATGTTGCCGCACCGTGCCAGTGCCCCTACTTGTCCAGCTGCACCGTGCCCTGCCCTGCTGCGCCGCGCCCTGCCCTGTCGTGCCAGTTGATACCCTATCGTGCCATGCTTGTGCCCTAACGCGTCCTACCTTGCCCTACCGCCGCACCTGTGCCCTGCCCAACTGCGCCGCCGCGCCTGTGCCCTACCTTTCCACGCTCTGTCAAGCCCTGTCGTGTCCTGCCTTGGCCTGCTGCCGCGCTTATGCCCTGCCCAGTCGCCCCTTTGTGCCTATTCCCAACCTTTCCACAGCCTATCGTGCCCTACAGCGTCCTGCTTTGCCCTCCTATGACCTGCCTAGCTGCGCCGTCGTGCATGTGCCCTACCTTTCCATGCCTTGCCGAGTCCTGCCTTGCCTTGCCGTTGTACCTGTGCCCTGCCCAGCTGCGCCTGTGCCCTGCCCCACCGTCCTGGTGCCCTATCTTTCCACGACCTATCGCGCCCTGCCCTGCTTGTGTGCCACGCCTATGCCCTATCGCATCCTTTTCTGCCCTACATGTCATGCATGTGCACTGCCGCGCACTGCCCTGTGTGCCACGCTTGTGCTCTGCCCCACCTCTTCGTTTTATGAAGTTGTCCGATCAATTTTTGTTTTCTGAACTTTTTATCTTGTGAAGGCTTTTCAGGTTTCATTGTAATCAGATTTGAACTAACTAGTTGCTTCCAATAGTATTTCTTGTTTCACGCTCGTTTCCATCGGATGATATGCCTTGACGGACGGGCATTCAGGGATTCAAGTGTTCACGGTTCTATGATTCTGTCGGCCAAGTTTTGAGTTTTTTTTCGCCATCTAACACTTTCGTTCCTTCAACCATGAGGAACTTATGTGTTCTTTTAATATTTAGAATGATTAGGGGATAAACCATCCCTTCATATTTATTCGTATTATCTAGTAGTGAGCTCCATCAGTGGTTCTGTAGACCTATAATTCATGGGTCATATGCCGAAAGTCCCTTGACCTGGAGCAGCTATTAGATCCACCTTAAATAGGTTCTGGACCTCTTTCTCCTTGTCCGATGCCGATCAGTTAGGAGATAGTGTCTGAGATCCCTTAAAAAGAATTTTTTATTTCTCTCTTCTCCGATATCCAATATAGTATGTAACAATACATGATAATGAAGATCCAATCCCATATCCCTGAAACATACTAACTCCATGGTTTCTCATACTACAATTGCATTACTTATTCTCCTTAGTTATGATTATTGCTCATTTTATTTCTGAAATTCCTTAAAACATAAAAATTAGTTTGTTGATATTTTTTTCTCCTTTAGTTCATTTCAATCATTTTCTCTAGAACTAGTTGTTAGATTATATTAGAGTATTTATTCTCTATAATTTCTTTAGCTTCTCTATGAATTCACTACCTAAAGTACTACAATCGATCGTTGTGCACTTGCAACATCGATGTGTTGCCTATGGTTTAAAATTTATTGTCTATCGTTATTCATTATCCTTCATGTACATGATCACAACTCTATTTGTCTATCTATACATGAATCTGATTTTGATTGAACACTTGACAACACACATCAAGAATTCTCTTTATTACATTGATGAGAGCAATCCATATAAGAGGAACTAAGTAGTTTCGCTACAACTAAACTACTATTTGATAACAATATCATTATCACATTATTAAACTTTTATCCTAGCAATGAGTACACAATGATGATATCTTTCATTAATCTTATTTCTTTTGCTTATATATAGCATATAGCACATTAATCATAGGGTCCATCCATAATCAAATATAATAGGCGGTAATGAAACCTAACATAAGATGGCACATTAACATCAATGAGACATCATAAAGGAAAAAAATTTAATAGTCTAAACTGACTATAACTATTTCTTAATAATAATCTAGTGAACAACTTGGACAATGTTATGCAAGAAAATTTTCAGCATTGGACAAATTTGATACACTATAAATCTGAAATTCATTACTTAATTTATATGTTTCCTTTTTGGATGAATCCAATTCTTCCTAAAAGCAGATGTTTAGGAGATTTATTTGTAAATTTCCCGAAATTTATCTACTTATAAATAACACTAAAAAAATTCTACAATAATTCTAATATGTTCTTCGTGCTGTATTTTTACAGCTAAGTCATAAATAGTTCATAAACTTCACTAGACTTGTTTTAGGCCACTTCAAGTTCTAATGCAAGATTACATAAGCATATACTACTCCATAAATTTTAGATCATGTTTAGATCTGTACAATTTATGATGTATTTTCTAAGTTGAACATGCTACTTCTTGGAACAACATGCCATAGGATTAGTGGTTCAACTATAACTCTTTCTATAGAACTCAGATCATGATGAATATAGTTCTTAAAGAATCTAGACTTCATGACTATCCATTGGTATATTATTCATAATTTTTGGATGAAAAACCCCTAAAAACATGGCAAAAAACATTCTTCATGATTTCTAGACAGATCAATTACATCAAGCATCCATTGAATAATAATATTAAAGAAAAGCAAGCACAATCACATCAAAAGCATTCATGAAACATTTGATCCCCCAATCCTAGTCATAGTTGATTTATTAAAGATATCATATCAGTGAGGAATCCACCAAACATATCTTTTGACGAAAACAAAGGTTTCACGTTCTAAACTTCTCCTTCCCTTCCTCTTCTCACCGGTGATTGTTCCTCCTTATGTGACTCTTTCGTGTTTATTTCTCCTTGAAATTGATCCTAGAAGAAACTTAAGAATTTTAGGGCTGACATATAAAATAATTAAGAGAGAGAGAAAGAGAGAGAGAGAGACGAAGAGATTTGGGTCACATAGGAGTAGAAAATGCTAAATTTCATATTAATGTTTTGTTTATTAAATAAAGCTTTTGATTTCATCTTTTAAAGATAATATTCCTAACTTATCAGATTGTTAAATTTCAAAATTTTAAAGATAAAACTTTAACCTCTCTTGTTGTCATAGTATACAAAATGAATCACAAGAATCTAGCTTCCACCCCTCCAAATGAGTAGGATGTATTTCTTTTTTGCGTCTTCCATCGGCCCCATTATTTTCTCGTATGCAGATTCTTTCCATGATGGGTGTGATGAATTTTCTTTGATTCACATTTATGGAAAGTTCATATGTGTGATAAGATTCAAGTAGATTCCAAATTGTTTCTTTCCTAAATTAAATGAAACTTAATAATTAGTGAAGAATTAGTGAAATTTTGCTCAATTACATACAATTAGCATAATATGATATGGTATCCATTAAATCATGCATGTCTATGTAAAGTGATTTAACTTGTTAACACATGCACATGAACAAAACCCAGCTCTTACACAGTTAATTATATGGGGAATAATGCATGTATTTTTCATGTTTAATTCACCAACTATATTATTATAATTTGTACAATTATATTCATATTAGGTTTAACAAATATATTTGTAACAGACATTTCAAACAAAAAGTGAGAGAGAGAGAGGATACAGATTAGGTTTAACAAATAGTTTGTAACACCTGACTTTTCAAAAAAAAGGAGAGAGGACACGGACCATGTCCAACTAGGACACGACACGTATTGCACATAAAAGATGGAGCCAAAATTTTAATTGATTTGGAGTTTGAATTTGGATTCTTAAATCAAACAAGAAATGATGCATTGTAGTAATTTACCCAAGAGAATTATAATGCATGATGATAGGATTGGTAGGACCTCAAATAGAGTGTTTAGTTTGATTAATCATAGATATGATGATTGAAAAGATGATTGGGCCATGAAACAGCTAACAAAAAATATTTTGGATCCATGAAGTATATACTTAAGAGATGTTCATGCATTTAGATGTCTGACATTATGTTAGAAGCTTGTGATTGATTTTTATGTTTCGTCAGTGCATACATGGGGTATGATTAAGATGCATGGGTCTGTGCCACAAACTTATACTCAGATAAATTATGATGTGCCCCATACTACCTAAGAGAATCCTCTATTAAGGTTGTAGAAAGATGAATATTATGTAGTAATGTCTTTCCACGAGATGATGATACGAAAAGTGTAAGGATTTGACTAGCATGAGATGGGCTGAATGCTAGTCAAACACAATAATATGAAGGATTAAGGAAATATGTGTTCTCAATGGTTGATGAAAGAGGCTTAGGCTAGCTTGCATTGCGATGAATGAATGATGAAAAACAATTAGGTTAGCCAACATTATAATGTATGTGGGTAAGTAGGAATGATAATAGTTTGTGATATTCACACAAGTTATGTGTTGCAACGAATCATTAAGTGATGTTCAGTATAATGAAGGATTAGGAATGTAGAAATATACTCAGATAAATTATGATGTGCCCCATACTACCTAAGACAATCCTCTATTAAGGGTGTAGAAAGATGAATGCTATGTAGTAATGTCTTTGCACAAGATGATCATATGTAAAAGTGTAAGGATTTAACTAGCATAAGATGGGTTGAAAGCTAGTCAAACACAATAATATGGAGGATTAAGAAAATATGCATTCTCAAAGGTTGATGAAAGAGGCTTAGGTTAGCTTGCATTCCGACGAATGATTGATGAAAACAATTATGTTAGCCAACATTTTAATGTATGTTGGTAATTAGGAATGATAATGGTTTGTGATATACACAAGTTATGTGTAGCAAGCGAATCATTAAGTGATGTTCGATATAATGAAGGATTAGGAATGTAGAAATATTGAGCATTAAATATATATCTAAAATTTTTAAAGAGGTTATCCATCACTTGAATCACAGGATGTGTTCCATACACTGAGTGTAGAAACTCGATAAATAAAGTGAAGGGACATTTGCATTGATGATCTTCTAGGAGTTTAACCTTGATAGTGTATTCGAGGAATAAAAGATTTGATTAATTTGATTATCATGAGTATTAGGTGACCATATGAGAAAGGATTATGCACTGGATGATTTAAATTTTTTCCATCCTCATACATTATTGAGAGGTGGTATAGTTACGAAAAAGCAAAATGCTTTATTGAATTCCCTATACATGTTTAAAGTAAGCTATGGATGTCAATTTCGTGATTGAGAATCTATGGAACAATTATTGAAGCTTAAGAATATGATTATCATTTGGAATTCATAATGATCAATGACAAGTTAATAAGTTGGATGGAGAATATAAATAGTTTTGTCATAAATTGTTTGGAGGTAAGGATGATTTATATATAATGGATACTCCAATCACAAGTGATATAAAGAGAATTATTTAAGTGATTAGAAGTTATTACAATTGTTGTGTAATAACAGACGATATTGAGAGATAAAAGGTCAAATATAGACCTTTTGTTAGGTCTCTACTATATACGTCCAAATTCAAGTATTAATTCAATTTTAAGGAGGTTATTAATACCCCACTTTTCAAACACAAAAAAAAGTGAGAGGATATCTCACATGTGCTCCACCAACATCATTTTTGCATCATTATAGATTTAATTATCATATTAAGTTATTTTATATGTTTATATAGTTGTATGCATATAATCATTAACCATTAGATTAGGATCAATGACTAATAAGATATTGACATATGGCATAAACAAAATTATGTCTAAATAATTATGAATAAATTATTTAAATTATTGATTACATAATATATATATATATATATTTAATTAGTGTTGGATATGATTAATTAGATATTGATGGTGTGTTGCCTATAGTGCAATCAGAATCGGATTCATGTACAGATGTGCAAGCAGTGTTGTGAGTATGTTGTAAGTATACAACAATCGGTTGTAGTATTTAGGGTATCAAATTCACAACGAAGCTAAATCAATGATCAAGAATAATGATGTGAATGATCTAAAGAAAGAAATGCAAACTAACTAATTTTTAGGGTTTTCAAGAGTTTTTAGAGCAAGTAAAAATTATAGCAACTAATAGATTCAGAATGCAGCAGGGATATCAGAAACTTTAGAGTTAGTATATTTCAAGGATGTCGGATTGGATCATCATTGTCATGCAGGGTTTAAATACTAAGTTGGATCTTGGTGAAGAGAGGAATCATGGATTCCTTTCCAAGGGATTTCGATCATTTTCTCCTAGTTGGTCGATATTAGAGAGCAAGAAAGAGTCCCAAAAATCTACCTATGATGGATCTAATAGCCACTACCGGGTCGAGGGTCTTTCTACATACAACCCCATGCATCATAGGTCAATTGGACAATTGTACAAGGAGTTAGCCCAATTTTTGGAAATTTTTAAGGATTTTCATATAAATATGCCCCTCCATGTTGAAACAAATGCCTAAATATGTAAAGTTGATGAAGGATATCTTATAAAGCAAAAGGAAGTTTGAGGCCATCGGACTAGTCAAGGCACCATAGTGATGTGATGTCTGCATGGGAGAGCTACCTGTTAAGGAGAAGGACCTTGGGAGTTTCACCATTCCATGCACTATAGTGAACTTCTTATGTTCTAAAGCCCTATGTGACTTGGGTACCAGTATTAATCTGATGCAATATTCTATATTTCTGAAACTTGGTCCTGTAGAATGAAGGAGACATTCGTTATGCTTTAGTT
Organism: Pontederia paniculata; assembly: GCA_001647135.1. Taxonomy (NCBI): domain Eukaryota; kingdom Viridiplantae; phylum Streptophyta; class Magnoliopsida; order Commelinales; family Pontederiaceae; genus Pontederia; species Pontederia paniculata. The sequence continues at coordinate 5,791 of LTAE01011447.1, read as the reverse complement.
TGCTGATCAATCTATCAAGAGACCTAGGGGCTACCTGAAGGATGTACTGGTCAAAGTTGATAAGTTTGTGTTTCCAACAGATTTTATCATCTTGAACATGGAATCAGAATCTGAAGCCCCTATCATTCTAGGGAGACCCTTCCTAGCTACTGGGAACACCCTCATTGATGTGCAAAAAAGACAAATCACACTGAAGTTAAACAATGAGAAGTTGAGCTTCAACATTTCAAATTCTTTGAAACACACTACCAAATTCTCTTTTTTCTCTATGGATACCATTGATGATGGGCTGAGTGATGAACTTGATGAGGTTGTCCGAAAAGTAATAATGGACCCATATACTTTAAAGGAGGAAATACTTGACAGCAATCCAGAGATTTCAGAGAATGTAGTTGTCGAAGATCTGGCCACCATTAGAGACAAGTCTGAATTACCTAAACCAAAACCTGAATTGAAGGAATTACCAGGGCACCTGAAATATGCATTCCTGGAAAAGAACTCTTATCCTAGCATCATTGCTGCTGACCTCACAGGAGATATGGAGGAGAAACTATTGAAAGTTCTGAGAAGATGGACGTCGGTCATTGCTTGGATTATAACTGATATAACTAGATTTGATACTTTAACATCTGAATGGGGAACATTCCCCTTTGTACCCAGCTCAGGGCATAAATTCATTCTTCGAGATGGCATGGCCAATAGAAAATCGAGTAGTTTACTTTGACTTTTGTCCTTTTCGGCGAGTCTACTATCCAATTTCCTTGCTAGTTCCAAGTGATCTAGTTCCATTTCAGGATTTCACCAGATGTTTGCATGCATAAAATTCTCATGGAAGATAATTACAAGCCAACAACCCAATTTCAGCAAAGGCTAAATCCTAATATGAAGGAAGTAGTGAAGAAGGAAGTAATTGAGCTATTATATGTAAGCATCATTTACCCAATTTCTGACAGTTCTTGGATTAACTGTGATCAATGCAGGTGGTCCCAAAGAAAGGTGGCATAACTGTCATCAAGAATGAGCAAAATGAGTTAGTGCCCACAAGGACTGTTATAGAATGGTGTGTGTACATAGACTACAAAAATCTCAATAGGGACACACACAAGGACCACTTTCCATTGCCTTTTATTGATTAGATGCTCAAGAGAGTTCCATGTCACAGTTTCTACTATTTTCATGATGGTTACTTAGGGTATAATCAGATACCTATTGCTCCTGAACACCAAGAGAAAACTACTTTCACTTGCCCATATGGCACATCTGCATACAGGAGGATACCTTTGGGCTCTGCAATGCCCCTAAAATCTTCCAATGCTGCATGATGGCAATCTTCGCATATATGAATGACAAAATATTGGAAATCTTTATGGATGACTTCACCCTATTCGGCAGTTCTTTTTATGATTGTCTAGAAAATCTTTCATCTTTTTTACACCGCTGTGAAGAGACAAACTTAGTTATCAACTAGGAGAAAGTCTAGTTTATGGCCAAGGAAGGCATTGTCTTAGGTCACAATATCTGTGATAGGGGAATTGAAGTGGATAAGGCAAATATTGATGTTATTGCAAACATGCCCCCTCCTACATCAGTCAAAGGTGCAAGAAGCTTCCAAAGACACGCAGGATTTTATCGCAGATTTATAAAGAATTTCTCTAAGATCACTAAGCCCTACACAAATCTTCTCTCCAAGGATGTGAAGTTCTGCTTTGACTCTAATTGTTTGTATGCTTTCAACATTCTAAAAGAGAAGCTCATAACTGCCTGTATAGTGGTGGCCCCTAACTAGAGCCTGCCATTTGAGTTGATATGGATGCCAGTGACACTTTCATTGGTGTAGTGCTAGGCCAAAGACGAGACAAGGTGTTCAAAGTAACCTATTATGTCAGTTGCATGCTCATACCAACTCAAGAAAACTATGCGACTACTGAGAAGGAATTTTTGGCTATAATTAACGCCTTTGATAAATTTTGTTCTGATCTAATTCGTTAAAAGGTTGTATTGTATACTGATCATGCAGCTATAAAATATTTGATGACAAAGAAGGATACAAAGCCCAGGTTGCTGAGATGGATACTTCTGCTGCAAGAGTTCAATGTTGAAGTGCTGGATAAGAAAGGGATTAAAAATGTGGTATCTGATCGTCTCTCATAGCTTGAGGCTACCACAACTGAAGAATCAGCCATTCTAGAAGACTTCTCAGAAGAGCATACTTTCAGCTGCACCATCCTTTCTGATGTAAGGTTAATTACAAAGTCTCCTTGGTTTGCTGATTTTGCAAATTTTCTAGCAGGGAAATGGATACCAATAGGATGGACCACACAATAGAAAAGATTTTTTTTCTCTGATGTGAAGCATTATATCTGGGAAGACCCATAATCATTCAGGGTTGGTGCTGATCAGATCATTGTGTTGATCAGATCATCATATGTTGCATTCCTGATGAGGAGATCCAGAGCATACTACATCATTGTCATGCAAGAGAAGCTGAAGGACACTTTGGACCTAATAGAACAATTGCTAGGATTCTAGAGAGTGAATTTTACTGGCCCACAATTTTCAAAGGTACCTAGTTATTCTGCAAGTCTTGTGAACAATGCCAGAGGATTGGTAACATATACAAACAAAATGAGATGCCTCAACAAATAATTTAAATTGTGATATATTTGATGCATGGGGTATAGATTTCATGGGACCTTTCCCTAAATATTTCAACAATGAATACATTCTCATTGATGTGGACTTTGTGTCAAGTGGGTGGAGGCACTGGCCACTCCCACCAATGATACAAAGGTAGTGGTGAAATTTCTAAAGAAAATATTTTCATCAAATTTGGCACACTTAGAGCCATCATTTGTAATAATAGCTCACATTTCTGCAATCACCTCTTCACAAATCTACTGGGCAATTTGGTGTGACTCACAAGCTGAGCATCCCATATCATGCTCAATCATGTGTTCAAGTGGAAGTGTCAATATAGGGAAATAAAGAGAATACTAGAGAAGATAGTCAACTCATCTAGGAAGGACTGGTCCCTTAGACTCGATGAGACACTCTTGGCCTACTGGACTACATACAAAACACCAATGGGGATGTCCCTATAGGTTTGTGCTTGGGAAAGCTTGTCATCTACTTGTGGAATTAGAACACAAAGCCTATTGGGCAATAAAATTTTTGAACTTTGATCCTAGTGAGTTAGGAAAAGAAAGGTTACTCAAACTGAATGAACTCGACGAGTTTCAGATTAACGCCTATTGAATACAACAAGATATATAAGGAAAGGACAAAAAATTTGGCATGACCAAAGAATCCAAATGAAAGACTTTCAGCCCAGTCAACAAGTACTTTTTTATTGTAGTGGGCTTACACTATTTTCGGGTAAACTCAGGTTCAAATGGATAGGGCCATTTGAGTAGTGAGCGCCTCCCCCTATGGTGCGGTTGAACTTAAAACAATAAAAGGATCTCACACCTTTTAAAGTCAATGGGCATCGACTAAAGCACTATATTGAGGGGTCCATCACATCAAACTAGACTCCATCATTCTCAATAAGCCTTAAATTAGGCAGACCAAGTCAAGCTAACGACTATAACTTAGAACTATACTGCCAAACCCTTATTTTCTTATCATTCTTCTCCTTTTTCTTGTGCAGGTAGAGTCAAATTTCTGGTCCAAAGTATGGCCCATTTCCATTCAGCGTGGGTCGTGTTCCATATCATAAAGGATATAACTTATAACCAACACGGTACGCGTCGTCTTCACAAAACGAACTATGTCATCATTATGCGATTAGTGAACAGTCACATCGATCATCTCAAATCCTCGGAATCAGCTTCGACACGTCACATCAATCAATCCTGCAAATGGCGCGTGTGCCGTAAATCGCGCTTCAAAGTCAACACAGTCTGCGTCGTCTCAGCAAAACAGACCATGTCAAGGTCTCGTCATTTCAAATCAACATAGGCGTGTGTTCCAAATTAACCAAGATCCGCGAGCTATTGTCCTTGATCTGCGCGCCAACCATCACCCACTACCATCAATGACACGAAGGGTTCTATAATAAGGAATGCAATCATGCTTCATCTCCATAGCAAATCTTCGATAGTGCCTGCAACACCGCCACGACCGTTTCTCGACAGATGCGTCCTACAACGCTGCTCCTATCCGCTCTCGTCCCGTTGTTGATGCCGAGTTCTCACCCAAGAAGCTACACCATCTCCAACCCAACCGCGCGTGATGACCAACCACGGCCCGCTTCTACAATGTAGACGCAAGTTTTCCTCTTAGAGTCTTCTTCTCTGACAACAACTGACGTGTCATTTTCTCTTCTCAGGGCCATTTCTATTCACCCCAGCTGGAACACCTGCTAGATCAGCTGCGTTTCCTCACGCGACCCATCACCAACATTGCCAGCCACGACCTTTTCTCTCCTAACGGCCTGCAACACCGCTGCAGCCCTTCCTCGTCGGACATGCTCTACAACGTCGCGTCCTCTCATTCACTCAAGCGTCGATTGCATCCGGGCATCTCCTTCGACTCCGTTAGACTACCCATGATTGCGCGCTCGACCACATCCAATACAACAATGCGGCGCCAGACAAACTCAACACCTGTCACGTCATATAGCAAATAGGTCGTGCCCCTCTTCAACACCACAATATCAGCCACCACATCTATGATTTTTCTCTCTCCTAATGTGGCTTGTTTTAACCTTAGTGCACGTCGTTTTCTGTGTCGGCAAGACAATCCATTTTGCATCACAGTGTAGGGCATTTTCTTACTATCTCCAACATGGCACCCCATGTTATGCTGCCTGGATGCCACCCTCGACAAGAATAACTACGAGCCATCTTTGGTCCTGAAACCAGCGGAATTACATTTTCGAGATTGGGCAAAACAACGCTCTTATAGAAAGATCAGAGAGCTGCCTTTGGTCGCCACCAAGTATGCCTGCCCCTTGCCATGCACACGATTGGGATCTATGACGAGGTGGTCACATTATTTGGACGGGTTGATATGGTGGAGTTTCTATTGAAGAAATTACCTACATACACTACAAGAATAGTTGGATTTAGCGACAGAAAAATCTGTCGCTGAACTGTCGCTGGTCTGTCGCAAAAAAAGATAGCGACAACTTAGCGACAAACCGGCGACGACAAAGAACTGTCGCAAAAATCAAGTCGCTATTAGCGACAGAAGAATCTGTCGCTAAATCTTTCGCTAAACCGTGGTAAAGGTGTCGCTAGTCTGTCGTTAAACTGTCGGTAAAGGAAAATATTTTTTTTTAAAATTGGTCGCTACATTTGTCGCAAATCTATCGTTAGTTTGTCGCTAATCTATCGCTAACTCTGTTGCTAATCTGTCGCTATTTCGACGCTGAGCTGTTGCTAAAAATCGTCAATTTTTGTAAAAGTTATCGTATTTTTGTCGCTAATATGTCGCTATTATCTGTCGCAAATTATCAGACCAGCTTACAATGTTTCATCCGTTTCTAAAAAAATCCATATATACAACATAATATCATCATAGCAACCAATTATACTCATTCATGCACTAAACAATAAAGATGACATAAACATAATAAAGTTCAAAGTACTAATCACAAAGTCTAAGTCGATAATAAAAGTTTCTAAGTAGTCATCACAAAGTGTAAGTCGACAACACATGTTTAAAAGCATATCGTACAACATAAGTCAAATACAACATAATCTAATCGTCGGACGGAGGAGTACGAGGAGCAGAACGACCGCGAATCAAACTGAGGACCTCTAACAGAAGTGGCGTAACTCTCTCA
>LTAE01011446.1:0-10471 GCA_001647135.1 Pontederia paniculata | reverse complement strand
CTCTCTCTCTCTCTCTCTCTCTCTCTCTCTCTCTCTCTCTCTCTCTAGTATAACTAAACTTATTGAGCTTGATTAATACGTGCATGCTGTGCATGCAATATGTACGTGTAGTGATTAATGTTGTTGTGGAGTTAAGGGAAGTTTTGGGGTGCAGAGGAAGCGCGACGAACAAGAGCAGCTTGGAGGCGTGGATGGGTTTGGGGGTGGCCCCTGCGTTGGAGCACATGGTGCAGCTCTTCCAGCTGATCAGGGCCAGGGGCCTCAAGGTCATCATTCTCTCCTCCAGGCCCCACTACCTCGGGGAAGCCACCGCCGCCAACCTCGTCGACGTCGGCTACCATGGCTGGACAGAACTCATCCTGAGGTGATTAATCACTTGCATCTTTTCTTTTCAGCATTTTGAATCCAATCTTTCTTCATAAAAAAAGCAAGTTTTCAGGATTTTGATCAGTGAATACTTTCGAAATATGATACTGAGACCCCCTATCAATTGCACAAGTGATTTGTATGTAGTCTGATCACAGAAGACACAACATATTTAAAAAAAAAAAAAAGAAATCTAGTGACAAAGGATTTTTAAAGCACAACAAAAGGTTGAACTCAAGACCTTTTGTTCAATCCAACTGTTGGTACATGAGGTAACATATTAGTTTTAAGAGTCTATGCACATGTCAGTGAATTAACTTGGGACATCAGAAATGTCATTAAAAAAATTCTAGATCCACCACCAATGGAACACAACATTAAGAAACAAAGCAAATGGCAACAGCATCATCCAAAACACAACTTGCAGGTGGGGAGGCCAACCATGCATATGTATATATGCATGACCATGGTTGTTCTTATATAAGTTAGTATTATATAGTTAGTTATTAATGTGATCTACGTCATGTTATGTGTGCTGCAGGTGCCCAGAGGAGATGAATGAGAAGGCAGAGTACTACAAGGCAGAGCAGAGGAGGGAGTTGGAGAAGAAAGGCTACCGCATCTGGGGCATCGTAGGGAGCCAATGGAGCAGCCTTGGCGGCTACACCACTGCAAAAAGAATCTTCAAGCTCCCGAACCCCATGTACTATGAATACTAATTAATCTGATGTTTTTTTATGCTACTGTTAATTGCATGCCATCTTTCCTTGTTTAATAATCTTACCACCACCACTTTCCCTTTTCCGGGGTAAGGGAATAAGACTACTACATACATACAGAGAGAGAGGGTTCAAGCCTTTGTACTTAGCTTTCTTTGTAATTTTCTAGTGGAACTGTAAGATTGATAAACCTGTGATGTTTCACGTTATGATGATGCCATAGTTAAATCCTTGGACAACAAGGAGTGAACAGAGAAAAAAAAACGAATTCCTGAAATTTGAAGATTTGAAGTGTGTATTGTAATGTAACACTCTAGATTTTAATTAAATTATAATTTAATATATAAAATATTTTATTAGTGAATTATGGGGTAAATTTAAATAATAGAGGTCTATTCATTTTAAAACTGAAAGAAGCCTAGAAAATCCTATAAATAGGTCATTGTGGAGGAAAATTCTCTTTCTTTCCCTCAAAATCTAGTCGTTAGGATTTCCTTCCCTTATTCCAAGTATAGAGGTAAGAAATAGTTCTCTCCCTTATGGTTTCTTCCCTCTTTAGCTCTTCTCTATTTTAAATCTATACCAAAATTCTATTAGGAGAACATGAATAAGATCGAGAACAATACGGGGATCAAGGGAACGAGGAGATCGAACACGAATGAGAAAGAATAAGTTAGATCATCTAAGATATGTAACTAGATGATCAATCTTAGGAATTTTCATATATCAAAAAAATATAGAAAGATTATTAGGATACATTGAAAGTATGTATATAAGTGGATCCATCTATATAGGTTTGTCATGTTAAAACTATTGCATAATCGGTTTTATGTTAGATGATGATAATAATATGATGATATTCATGTTCTTCAATCCTTATTGAGTTTCTAACGTGATTAGATTAACTCGGTCAAGATTTGAGATAATGATTTATAGTCACGATCATGAAGTTTGATAACTTGTATAGTGGTTTAGATGGTAATGTTTACAGATCTAAAGTATATGGTACCTATTGTATGAAAAGAAAATGAAAAGAAAAGGGGATCGGCGCACCTCACGACTATTATCAGTTTGAAGAATTTAATATGCCACTAAAAAGATATGTGATGTTTTACATAACATTGCTAGTGACACAACTATTGAATTTCCTAGCAGATGTATTATTGGATACATGTGCATCTCAACATATAACTTCTCACATTATTGATTTTCCACATACATGGCATATGAAGAAAATATGTTTTTAGAGGATGATCATCCCTGCAGCATTGCAAGTGCTAGCACTGTTCAGATTAAGAAGCATGATGTGATCATCGAGTCGTTTAGGACGTGCTCGATTTGAACAAGAGTTTTATTACTGTTAGTAGCTTAAGGAACAAGGATGCAAATACATTGTTGTGGATGAATTTAACAAGGTTTTTATAGACGCTCTCTAACTTATGAAGGTTTGCGGGATTAAGATTTTGTATTTGTTGGAGGGACCCATTATCGTTACTCCATTGCCGATTGTCAGTCATATCTCTAGTTCATTTGATACTAAGTTGTGGCATTTGAGATTTGGTGAAATTTTGAAGAGGAGTTTATTCATCTCTATAAAAGAGATATTTTTCTTAACAGACTACTAGTAAATTAGACAAGTGTGACCATTGTTTTCAATAAACGTTAGCATTGCAAATCATAGAACCAAAAAAGTGTTATTAAACATATTCATGTTGACCTTTGGAGGCCTTCTCAAGTTCCTGAAAAAGGAATTGGTTCTCGATATTGCGGATTTCTATAAATGTTTTTACGAGAAATATTTGGGCGTACTTTTTGAAAGGGAAGCAAAGCAAGATGTGTTTGATGTCTTCAGGCATTAAAGACTTTGGTTCCAAAGTAAACATGTATATGTATCAAGACATTTATCGATGAGTCATGGTTTTGAGTTCTTAATGGAGAGTTCTATAAGTTCTATAAGAGAGAAAATATTTGGCAACATCACATGACCATGCACACATCTTAGCATGTTCGAGTTATAGCAATGATGAGTGAGACTTTAATTTAGAAATCCCAATCTATGATTTCTATTTAAGGTTTAGAAGGGAAGTTATAGGTAGAAGTTGTTTCTTAGATAATCAATCTCATATTATGAACAATGAGTGGAAGACTCCTGAGTAATTTCGATTGGGTTCACCTATGGGTTAGTCTTGTTTAAAAAATTTTCTTATCCTACTTATGCTCATGAAGATGAATTATCATCTTATACTCAAGCCAAGAAGTGCATAATTCTTGATTATCAATTTAGTGTTAACAAATACCGATTGTGATATCCTATATGCCAAGTTTATGATTAGTAAATCTGTGACATTTGATGAGTCGATTACGTTGCTAAAGATATATAGGTCAGAGCTTAGTGTTGGTCAGCATTTATTGTTTGGTTCAGTTCCACCTCAATCGATCATCCTTAGTCTTGTTTCGCTTTATCATGATCCTCAATGTAGTGTCGTCGCTTCTGAATATTTAGACACTTCAAAAATTCAAGAGGATCCAAGTTCATATCTCATCGACCAAATGAGTGATCAACATGAGGGACACCTCATGTGGAAGCAATAACTTTTAAAATAAAACTCTATTAAACAAGTCTAGTAAAAATCAAACATTCTATTACATAGCTCAATAAGTAAAAAAATATATAAAATATCATATATAAAGACATAATAAGAATTGAGATTAATATCGATAGTTAGCCTTTCATTCATTTTATTTTTTAGCCGTCTTATTTTTCTATTTCTTTTTTTACAATATTCTTTATTATTAAGTTGCAAGAATCTCAGTAGCATTGTGTTATGATACAATGCCCAATTTCTTTTTGTTCCATAGGTTGAAGCCCGATCAAACTTTTACTTATGATCCTCTTATTATTTTGACTATTCGTCCCTTAAGTTGTTCAATTAAAATGATTAATAGTGAATCATTTTTGTTGGAGTTGGCGAATACTTAAGGGCCTCTTGTTTCTCACACGGGGGTATACCCATGTCAATTTAGGAGAATTGGAGTATTACCCAATTATATTTTACCCCTACACGCGAAAAGGGGGGTTCGGAGGGCATCGACCCTCGATTGTGGGGTTCCGCTGCTCAGTCAACGAACGCCTGCCCCGCTCGTCAGTGAGCGGACGGGGTTTCGGGGGCAACGCCCCCGAAACCTAAATGGGTTTGGGCTTTTATTTAAGCTGACCCGTATGGTGCGGATTAAGAGATTATCTATTTGTTCGAGTTTTGAGCCCATTTGAAACCTATATATTGCTCATATTTTAGACGTGTTGTTGAGCGGTTGTAACAAAATAATAATAGTGAAATCTCTTTGCAGAACGTAGTTCTAACTCAAGGGTGACCCTGGGTAAATCTATGTATGTCATCTATTTTTCTGAATTTATGTTTGTGATCTTCTATTTGTGTTCTCGAATTTCCCTTCACCATTAACAATCATGAAGGCATTGATTTTTGTCCCAGTGCCATTAAGGTTGGCTAAGCGTGAAAAATTCATTAAACAATTATATCCAAAGGAACCCATTTGAATAATTATTCCCGAGTGAACACAATTGAACTTGAAGGAATCCTTTTCAATTGTTCTTAAAGAAATTCAATTATCTCACAGCTGAAGTTCAATTCACCGAAAACCAAATCATACATTTCATGGCTCAATTCAATCACACGCTACATTATTTTTAAATCTTATTATCATGAAAATCTAGATTTTGTGTCTCATACATCAATCAATCAGTCAGTCAACAAGGCAATATATGGCTAAAAAAAATCCTTCACCACCCTCGAAACATGTCTTCACGACCATAACAAAGGAGTTCATGGCCCGTGACAGGGTGTGACTAGATGCAGCATACCTATTCTAATCTTCACGGCTCGTGACATGTTGTTCCATGATCGTGATCGAGCGCTTCAAATTCTTCTCCTCCAGTTGACGGCCCATGATAAATTGCTTCACGATTGTGAGATAGTACTCTGTGTTCCTCTACGTCTTCATGGCCCGTGACAGTTTTGTTCACGGTCGTGACCTCCAGGCAGATGCCACTTCACGACTCGATTTATGGACGATGGTGAAAGTCGAGCTTACCTATTTCGGCCCGTGGCATATTAGTTCACGACCATGATCGAATACGCTATATCTCCTTTCATATGCTTCACGACTCGTGACATTTTTCCTCATGGCTATGACTGAGCACTAGATTCCTCCATCTCGACTTCAAGGTCTGTGTCACTGCCGTGCACGCTCGCATGATGCCTTCACAGCTCATGAAATTCAATCTCACGACCGTGGCAATGCCTCCGTAGTCGTTTTCCCATTTTCTTATTCTTTTAGTGTTCTTCTTATACAATAAGTTTCATATAGGCAAGATTTGAAACACATCACCATCTAATGATTACACATGGATCGAACATCATATTTATAACTATGAATCGTTATCTCTAATCTTAGCTGAAATTAATCCAATCATCCTGGAAATAAAACAAGAATCAAAATTCTATCAATAATTAATTCCTACATAGGGGCAAACCTAGCATGGAGAATCCAAAATCATAAAATCTTTCATATGATTCCTCTATACAATCTTATTCCATTTTAAACATATGAGAAATCCTATATTAATCATCCTAATTACATACCTAATCTTGTTGGGTTGTTCGCTCACTCTTCTTGCTCTACAAATCTTTATCCTCATTTTCTCGATCTCCTTTGCATTCTTATAATGAAGTTTTAACATAAATTTAGGGAAAAGAGAGGAAGAAGAAGAACCATGAGAGGGGAAATCACTTACCTCTGCACCTAGAGAGAAAAATAGAGAAAGGGAAAAGGTTCTACGACGACTAGAGTTTTGTGGGAAAGAAATAATAAGTCGTAAGAGCTTTCCCTCTTCGAATCTATTTATAAGGATTCTCTAGGGATTTATTTAAGTTTAATCCAACTCAAACTCTATTACTAAACTTTAATTTGAGTTTGAAATGAATAAAATATTAACATTTATTTTATGGGATTAATGAAGGTGTTTCCTACTTGTTTCCTATCTTAAATACCATTAGATTTAACCTCAATGGTTGATTGTAAAGTATATGGTTTAATACCCGGTTCACTAATGGTTTGAGTTATTTGGTTCGAGTTAAAAAAAATTTCTCTATAGGGCTCACTAGATCTTCCTCCACGATTGTTGCCGCCGCTGCTCACCTCATCCCTCTGCGTCGCCTCCTCTGCTGCTGCTCGCCTCACCTCCATCGAGCACCTTTCTCCCTCCTTGCCTCTGTCTTTCGTCGCTGCTCGCCTCTGCAAGTGCCTTTCCGAAGTCTTCCCTTTGTCCTCTGCCTCGTCCATGATTGCGCCTCGCCTTCTGCCGCTGCTCGCCTCGTCTCCTCGGGGAAAAGATCATTTGCCTTCACGTTGAGGCGTTGTTCCTTGCCACATCTGAGTTCTACTAATTCATGTGAGTTTCAATTATTATTATTTGTTGTTTTAATCTTGTGAATTTGATTTTTATAATTCCAGTCTCTAATACCCTTCCAGCACAACCTTTTTAATCATCAAAGTGGACATGGCAATATGAAATCTAGGAACCAGATGACAAATGACTTTTCAAAGTCTTCACCATCTTACACTATATTGATTTTTGCATGTATGGAACAATTTGCCATGCCACCACAGAAGTTCACATCATTCTACTTGAAAACGTTTATCCTATAAATTTTGCTTCTACCATTCAATATCTTTTTTTTTTTGACAAAATTGTTGAAGAAGAATGTATAACATTTTCTAAAATAAGTTTGTACCAAAATTTTAAAAGTAAAGATAAAAGGAAGTTGGTTTCTTCTTCATCCTTAATTTAGTTTTAATATATATCCAATTTTAAAAACATGTACACTTATGCATGTTATTTGAATGTTTTTATTCCTCAGAAGCAAAGAACCTTCTTTAATTTGATATGTGAGTTTGTTTCAGTTCTATTATTCTTTTTTTCTCTTTGTTCATGAATGATGAAACATGTTTGAAGCTTTATGAGTTAACAAAAAAAATCAAGTGAAAAGTTGCTTGCGCTATTTTCTTTTCCTTTCTTCATATTACAACATTTTCTTTTGAGTTTTTCTCAGGTTATAGTAGAATTTCAGTTAAAAGTTGAATTGTTCATTTGTTTTAGTATTAATTGCTAAGATTTGTACGACAATATTATTTCTTTTGGTCTTGAAGCTAAAACCAAAATTTCTGGAAGGGAGGTACACATATTTATACCAATACTTAGCATGTTTATATTTTTAAGAAAAAAAATAATGTTCTCAATAATGTTTTTTGTTGTTAAATATAAAGAAGTAATTATTTCATTGTATTTGATATTTTTTTTTATTATATTAAGAATATAATGTTCATGCACTCACAATAATTATTTTTTTTCATTTTACATCTCATTGTTTTACTGGTATTATTCATTCAGGAATAACTTAATTGAAGTTGAAAATATGGAAGATGTGATACATGAGGAGATTATTATTAAAAGTATACAAGAAGAAAATAATAAAGATATGAATATAGAAGATTTTCAAGAAGAGAATTATGTGAATTCTTTTGAGGTTGAGAAACCATATGTTGGTATGACATTTGATATTGAGGACAAAGCATACAATTACTATAATATGTATGCTAGATTAATAAGTTTTCTATTAGAAAACATGTTTCTCATAAGTCCATTATCACAAGAAATATTATAAATAGACATTTTGTTTGTTCTAAAGAAGGGCGTAAAAATTTGAAGCAATGTATTGGAAAGGTAATTAAGCAAAGAAGAGAAGTCAATGAGGATTGTGAGGCTCATTTGTATGTTGGTCTAAGAAAGGATGGAAAGTGGGAAGTAAGACAATTTCACGAGCAACATAGTCATCCTTTAACAACTTCATCAAAAATTGATTGTTTGCATTCACACAAGGTCTTAAGGAATACTTCTAAAGAAGCTATTGACAAACTATATGAATATGGCATGGGTCCATCAAGCATAGCTAAAGCACTTAAGTTTTCTGGCGAATCACACATAACAGCTCAAGATTATATTGATCATTTGAGAGCAAAAAGGAAAAGCAAATTCGGTGTTGATTGTCTTAATGTCATATCTTATTTTCAAAGTAAGATAAGTGATGATCCGGGTTTCTTTCAAAGATGGGAGTTAGATGAAGATGACACTGTACTGAATTTCTTTTGGATCGATGGCAGATCACGAGATAGTTATATAATTTTTGGTGATGTTGTGGTTTGATACAACGTATAGGACAAATAATTTAAGAATGACATTTGTTCCTTTCACAGGTATTAATCATCATAGGAGGTCATGCTTATTCGGTTGTGCATTATTAGCTGATGAGACCGAAGAGACATTTACTTGGTTGTTTGAAAAATGGTCTGAATGCATGAATGGAAAGCATCCTATTTGCATTATTACGGATCAAGATATTGCTATGAGTAATGCTATACGTAAGATTTTTCCACAAACTAAGCACATATTTTGTACTTGGCATATTGGAAGGAATGCAATGATTCATTTGCAAGATTTATATGCACGAGACATGTTTAAAGAAGATTATAATAAATGGATTTATGAATCTGATAGTGTAGATGAATTTCAAGAGGGTTGGTTATCTTTAAAGCAGCAATATGATATTCCGGATGGTCATTGGCTAGAGATTATGTACAACAAGCGTAAGCAATGGGTTTCGTTATATTTCAAAGATCTTTTTACTGCTGGTATGTGTACTACTCAGAGGGCGGAGAGTATCAATACATTCTTTGATGGATTTGTTAATTCAAATACATCGCTCTCAACTTTTGTACAACAATATGATAGAGCAATTCAAAGTCATCGAGGAGTTGAAGAACGGGAAGATTTTCAAACTATGAACTCTAGACCTGCCTTGATTTCCCAAAATCCATTAGAGATTCATGCAAGAAATATATATACATTTAATGTCTTCTGCAAGTTTCAAAAAGAATATGCACAATCCTTAAAATTGTGTGGGCACAAGAATTTCAAAGATGTTGAGGAATCTTTGTACTCAGTATGTCCAGTTGGGAGTGTGGATGAAGGCAAGAATATCGTAGAATTTAGTCGTCATCATAACATTTCTATAAAATGTTCTTGCAAGAAATTTGAACAAGAAGGAATATTTTGTTGTCATATTTTAAGTGTTCTCCAAAAAAAAGGTGTGGGTGTTTTACCTGAGAATTATATTCTTCATCGTTGGACAATAGATGTGAGATATTCAAATGCTCGTGCAATTTATCATAAAGAAATCTCTTCTCAAGATTTTATAACTCCCATTCAATAATTATTTTGGAAAAGTAATATATGGAAAATAGAAGAAATGAGTTTGATTTCAGCTAGACATTTATAATTTGGGGCCCCAATTATAAATGAAGTTATAAAAAAATTTACAGCCTTCCAAATTGCAAATTCTACCGAAGTTCCTACAAGCGAACCAATTTCTATCAAAGTTCCTGCAAACCAATCAACCTCTATCAACCTAGAGGAACCACAATTTGTTATACGCGACCCAGCTCGAGTAAAAGCTAAGGGTAGACCAAGAAATGCTACAAGAATTAAATCTGGAGTTGAAATTTTTCTATCTCAAAATGGTTCCAAAAAAAGGAGTTGTGGAAATTGTGGAAAGCAAGGACATAATAAAAGAAAATGTTCGATATCAAAGGTAGAGTATGTCACAATATCACTTCGGTATTACTTTTTCATCATGTGTTATTACCAGATTTAGTCTTACAATTTGAGATGATTTTATATGTCCTTCTAACTTTTTTTCTAATTATAATCTCCAGGGGGAAATTTCTTGTCTGCATGAAGTTATTGAAACTGATACTCTCAAATATGAACCAGTAAGTATCATATGAGTTCCCATATATATATTCAGATTGTGAGATAGAGTTGTCCACATACTTATTTGTATATAAACTTCTTATAAGCAGTTCATTTTCTTGAACAGATAACAACTACAAGTGACAAGAGAAGTATCAATGGAGACATGATGCACCCTTTTTGTTCTCAACATTAGCATGGCAGGACATCACACATAGTTTTCTCTTGAAGGGGCATTCAATTATTTTTGAAATTATTTTTGGAGTTGCAGCTTTGGACCTTGTTTAATGTCTCATCTTGTTTATCTTCATTTTGGAGCTGTTGCACAAATCATTTTATTTTAGTCCAACTTTGCATCAATATTACTTTGTTTGATGGCAGTACGCTTACACTAATTTATTTCAGTAATTATTGAATATTGCTAAACATCATCATTTAATTACAATAAGATTATTGCTGATGATGCAACTATGCATTTTTTGTTCATCTTTAATATGCA
>LTAE01011442.1:0-10020 GCA_001647135.1 Pontederia paniculata | reverse complement strand
TAGCAATTGATTATCATTTCAGCCGTGAAAAGGTCGAGGCGAAGGAAGTGATAACATGTTTTGTTCCTTCTTCCCAACAAGTAGTTGATATCTTAATGAAAGGGCTCTCAGTCACTCAACATTACTACCTCAAGAACAAACTATGCACATCATTATCTAGTGCACAGTTTGGGGGGGGGGAGGGGGGGTGTAAAGATAATGAATTGGATCAACCAATGTTTATTGTACATGCTGAGCCCAGCCCAACTGCTGTAACAAGATTTATAGATCCAACTATTGTAATAGGTCTGCCGGTCCTAATCTGTGACTAATACTTTCCTTAATAAGAACCCCTTCTCCAAGTATAAAAGGAGAAGAGGCGTAGACGTAGGGTTTTGTTCTGGCATCCCGAACCATGTTAAAAATCTCTGTTTCTCTATTTTCTCTTCCTTCCTATTTGTTTCCGTTTGGATGACTGGACAAAAAAATCCGAATTGTTTCCTTTCCTCATTGTTCATGAAAAAAGATTTGAAATGGGGGTGAAGGAGGGATTTGTCTCAAATCCATGGTGGAACAAGTGGAATACATCCCCTAAGAAAAACACTAGTGGAATACATGAGATTCCATTCATTATTTTCTTTCAGTGACTTGTGGTACAAGGTCAACCCGACATTTTATTATTATTATTTTTTTAAGAAATTAAAGGATGTTACCAAGTGTAACCATCCAATTTATTAGAAGTACAATGCATTACATTACATGGAGATTATGCAACAGATAATCAAAATTGTACCCACTCTCTCACCAAGCTATTTGCTAAATTGTAATACTGTCTACATAACATCTTTCCTTCCAGAAGATGCATCCATTCTGTTGAAACCAAATGGACAACCAAAGGAAAGCAAAAGGAGTGGCTCGCGGTCGCCTTGAAACATGTTATACCTACCATTAAAATTGTTAACCCAACTTGACATTTTATTAGTTTCGAGTATTCGTGCTATACCTACTATTGGAATGTCTTCGTCTATATGTGTGTTCATGCATCTTGTATGCTACACAGATGTTGCTTAGAAATTAATATTAGTTATTGGCAAATGATTGATTACTTTGATTTATGGTTAGAGTTGTTGCATGGCTTCAATAATGAAAATATCGACTTTTTTGTCATTGTCCATCATCATTAATTAGTTGTCTGTAGATGGATTCAGATTATATATCCATGTCTTTAGAATAAGCGACTAAGTGGATATTCTTATTTTAGGTTATCAGTTTTTCATCTATTAGCTGCATTTGTGTGTTCTCTATAACTGTCCCTGCTATTTTGTGAGTGTTATATGTACTACCACATATTTACCTGCCAACAGCTTCAAACTTCTGAGTTCTGCTAAGTTCATAAGGGATTGTGGCTTGCTGATGCTCGCATACTTTTCATCTCTGGAGGATTACTTATCATGATAATGACAATTCCAAGAGTTTTATATTTTCACTGTTGTTATATTCTACACAATATTGAAACGTGAATATCTGGGTTGACTTGAATTTTCTTCTCTACTAATTTTTCAGGCTAGATATCTCATGGATGAAGTGAAGGATAAAAATGACATGCAGATCGACACAGCATCTTGGAGACAAGTGTCCGTTCATAACCTTCCTCAGCAGACAAATGAGTATGTTTTGACTCAAGTCTATTAGGAGGCTTCCAGTTATGTTTCAGTAAGCAATTGAATGTATTTATGTTATCAGACTGTTTTATTTGTTTGAGAGAATCAATCAACTATGTTTATTTAGTCATTTACATTGATATGTTCAGTATTGGTTTAGTTATAACTTCTCATTAAACTTATTAATTAAATCGAACCATATGCTGATCTTTGTCACGAAATCAGGCATACAACTATGTGGAGTAAATATGTTTCATTTTTGCAGAGTCAAGTGTGGATTATCAATACCTGGAAAACACACTGTTTTGATCAGTCATGCTTATGTTTATAATATCACTATAATGATCATTCAAGTATTCTGGGTTACAATACTGATGTACATAGGAAATTAGAAGAAGTGGAATAATGGATACGAACTTGCTCCTATCATTTTGCAGTTGCTAAAGGAGAAGCTGTAATATTCTCTGCCATTGTTACACTCCTACTGTTATGCTATATTCCGTTCTCAATACAGCATCTGATATGAAGTTTGCATGATTTTCTTTGTGTTGTTTGAGAACCAATCATCTGTTGATAATTTGTAAAATGAGTAATTCAGCTTCTTGGTATAGCTTGACAAAATAAATGTTTTTGTTAAGGTTAAAAGGAGTGTCCAACTTAAATTTGAGCTGTAACTTGCAACGCCAATGGTAGGTGACGGCACCTACTGTGAAATTGCAATTCACTTTTACAGTAGGTGTATTCACTTACCATAATGTGTGTTGTATACTCCTTGCCCCATTTTGTTAAACTTTCTAGGATATTCATATTTTGCTGGGTAAGCAATCTTAAGTTGGTAGTACTTATTGATCTAATCAAAGTGAAATAAAACAATCTGGATTAAATCCATTTTTATCAAACTATACTTTTGTAGGATAGTTCAATTGGCAATGTAAAAGTTGAGATACTGTTGAAGATCAATTTGGGAAGTGAGTCCAGCTTCTTAATGTCCTATAATGCCATCAATGCCGACTTTTTCTTAGGAGCTTTCATTATATTTATGAATGTAACCATTGAATTCCATCTTCGTCTCTAATATTCTTCCTCTAGGTTCTTTCCAACAATCACACCAAAATCCTCCTATTTTGTCATTATTTTATTTATGATATCAGTTTTCCTTGTGTACTTAACTCCGCCTATGTTTATAGCCGGTCCCAAGCCCGGATAAAGGAGGAGGGTTGTGTTAGGCCTCGACAGCCAACGTAAAACCTCGTCGAATCTCATGAACATGGATCAACGAATATAGCGTCGTATGATCCATGTAGCCGACCCCACCTAGTGGGATAAGGCTTTGTTTTTGTTTTTGTTTGTTGTTTGTTTTCCTTGTGTACTTGTCTGTCTTACAGAAATACCATATTTTAAACTTTCAGCTTGTAACTTCTTTTTAACCTTAAACACAGGTGGGACTGCGGAATGTTTATGCTAAAGTATATTGACTTCTACAGTAGAGGTTTAAATCTCTGCTTCAACCAGGTTAGGAACATTGGGTTTGTTTAACTAACATGTCTTTTACTTTTTGAGGCTGCAAGGGCAGCAATGTTGATAACTGATAGTAAAGGATCTTGTGGTTTCACATACTAAGTACTGGCATAAAAGGAAAAATACCTGCCAAATATGGAAATCATATGCGTAAGTGCATGTTGTGGTTCCAGCTAGCATATTCTAGGATGGATGAGCTTCTGATATCCAATATTTACTTGTGCATATGTTTTTTAGCTATTATTCTCTTGGTGCAGGAATTTCTCAAATCCCACAGTAAGCAATAAAGCTTGGAAAAAAAAGCCCGATTGACATGATATTTGTTTCTAAACCCTACAGGAACACATGGAGTACTTCAGGAAGAGGACAGTGAAGGAAATATTCTGGTTGAAAGCTGAATGAACCATAAAAAAACAAAAATCACGAGTGTATATTGCATCAATAGATAACAATGTATCAATGGGGGATGGGCGTTGCTTTTCCTTTTTATCACACAATTTCTTGGGAATTGGAGAATCAATAAATGTTTGTCCATATGTAAAATCTCGCTATGCTATTATAGTGGAAAGAAAGGCCTGGGTAGTTTGCAAGTGTATTTTATTGACTTGCTAATTTGAAAATGTAATTACGTGTTCCTTGCACAAATCTCTAGTTTATGTTATGAGATTGAGGATATGATTGTGGTTATGTATATGCTTTGAGAAAAATGAGATGCATAGCAATTTGATATGCACCTCGTGCAGTAAGTGATATGGTCTATTGATTTAAGAATTAATTATAAATTTTTTAATGATATAACTTATTTAATAAAATTTAATCATTAATTTTTAAATTACTGAACTAAATCATGTGCCGCATTTCGTGCATAATAAATTACTATGCATCTTCGTTAATCTCATACTTTTTTGACTTTCTTGTACTATAACTTTTTTAAAACGAAGGATGAGATGTAAGTTATAAAACGAAGGATGAGATGTGTTTGTCCATCCAGTTATTTTTCATTTTCCTTCAATTAAAAATAGCCATGTTTTTCGTCTTAACTATTAAAATTCCCAGTATTTTTCTATTAAATTTATTTTTTTGTTATCTAGTTACACTATTTTAAAATGAAATCAAAATTATAATAAAAATTACATCATAAAAAAATAGAAGACCATGTTTTCTTCTTTTATTCGCAATTGTGTTTTTTTCATAAATGATAATAAATAGTAAAGCATTATTGGATAACTAAGAAAGAAAAAATGTTAATAAAACACCAATGGTGCTGAGAAAAGTTTTCATGATTGAAATGAAAATAAGTTTTTCATGATTTAAATGAAAATAAGTTGTACATGTAATACCTCAGAAAAATAAAAAGGAACACCTACCCATATGGCACCACCCAATTGGACTGTCAACTTCACTAACTCCTTGGTATAAAATCCTCAACCACACCTCAATCTCTCTCCTCTCTTTTATTGATTTGCCCAAAACTCAAAATTCTGAAGTTGAGAGCTCATCTTTGGGAGAG
The DNA here is from genome assembly GCA_001647135.1 of Pontederia paniculata. Classification (NCBI taxonomy): domain Eukaryota; kingdom Viridiplantae; phylum Streptophyta; class Magnoliopsida; order Commelinales; family Pontederiaceae; genus Pontederia; species Pontederia paniculata. The sequence continues at coordinate 5,352 of LTAE01011442.1, read as the reverse complement.
GAGGAAAATTGACAAGGACGAGAAGAAACAAGGTAAAGACAAGAAGAGGAATTATTGAAAATATTTGAGCAAAAAAATATATAAAAGGGATCCTCTTCTTTATCTTGTGATTTTAAGTTGATTTTCACTTATGATGATCAATTTTGATGGAGAAGGAAGAAATATGATTCATCAAATTGAAGTGCATGTCTAGGATTCATACTAAATTGTGATTTTAGGGTTATGAACTTGTGAATGCAAATGTGTGGTGTTTGGTGTTCTGTCTTCTAATGTTTTAAGTTTAATTTCATGTAAGAATATAGAGAAAATGATTCAAAATTGTTAACATTTGAAATCTAGGATGAAATGGAGTTGTTTAGATGTGAAAAATAGGTAAAACTTACGGGGCCGATATGATATTGGTCAATATAGGTCGCTCAAAATATCTTCACACAGATCAATATTATCGTATTGATTAATACATTCATATCATATTGACCAATACTCACGGATACTATTCTTAATTGTTGTAGTATTCTCAATACATTATGCTCCATGATTTATTATGATGTTAATATGCATACCATGCATGTTTTATATATATGGATGATATGATTCACTTATTTTTGGACATTTACATACTCTAACGGGATAGATGTCCTTGCTTCTGAATTCTGCAGGTGAGAAGTAAAAATGATGCATATATGATTGCTCATGATGGACATGGTTGACTAATGAACGTGTCTTAAAGTCAAAGTTATATTATGTATTATCTTTCTTTTGAACTATGTATTGCCTTTTGGCAAATGATATAAGCTTTATGTCTTTTTTATGTCAAATGATCTTTATAGATAAATTATTATATATTTAAGTTAAGTACTCAAATTATATTTAATCAATATTCAATGTATTTCTGATACTCGTGTCATCGTCTAACTCGTCTTCGTTGATTTTTATTTCATGTTGGTCTAAGTTCTTTTGTTATCTTTTATTCCATGTACGTGTTGACCATAATTGTCAATGATCAAATCAAGGTTCAATATCCTATAATATTTCGGAGATCGTTCCAAAATTTCGAGCACATGGTGAATGTCAATTCGTTTGCGTGGCGGGACGAATTTTTGGGATGTTACAATACATGTTGCTTCCAACTAATTTGGTTTCTCTTGAATAACTTTGTATGTATATATATACACACACATATATATATATATATATATATATATATATATATATAATATTTATATAGAAAGAAAAAGCAGATATATGAGGATATTAGATCTTATGATCTTTACGCGCCATCGAAGAGAAAAAAAGCTTGATATAACTTGGAAGTTGTTAAAGGTATAATTTCTGGTGAATTTAAATTCGGATCTTAGAATCGATCTTATGATCCTATCAATTATGCAATAAATAATTTTTCTTATTAAAATAGAAAGCTAAAAGTAAACTGATCTCGGCTAAATTCAATTTAATATCTTATGATGTTATTTTTTTAAACGTTTTTACTCGTATCAATTGTAATATTATTATTCAATAACTCAATCTTATCCCACAAGCTCATGATTGTAATGTTCCTTATTGAAATTAAGTCATACTTTGTTTTAATACAATATTATGCTTCTTTAAGGTCCAATATCAAATAATTATTATTTTTAAGATTTGCATTAGAAAATATCATATTGTCATCCATATATATATATATATATACATATATATATATATATATATATATATATATATTAGATTTTGAAAATATTGTGAAATAACAGTATTTTTTATTGTTAGAAACTCATATATGTATATATTAAGTATTTATATTACAGAATATTCTTTTATTCATAAAGATCCTCCTAGAGCCATTCCTACGATCTTAGATAGAACCTCAAATTTCCTTATTATCCTATCTCACAAGGCGATATTGAAAGATATATTTACATTTCTAATATACATTTTAGTTGTATATTCATAAGTTGCGTTCATTTTGGAGGAAATGAACTTCATAAATTTATTTCTCTCTAATTTATGAATTGTAAAATAAAAAAATTGATTTTGAGATGCGAGAGAAATAAATTCATGTAATATCAAACAAATTAATTTTATCCTCAAATCTACATATAAAATGCAAATTATTTAATTCATTTATTTTGATTTTTAAATTATATATATATATATATATATATATCATAAAGTTTATATTTAGCTAAGCAACTTTAAAATTGCATGACAATATATAAATAAGAATGAAATACTTGGATATTTATAATTTTGTGGTAATATCCCAACACTTTGGGCTATCTGCGGCCCGCGTGGGACTCTAAAACCTCGGCGAAACCCTAGAAAACATTAGCCGAGAGCTCGAAATCGAGCAGTAGAGGAGGAAGGAACCCATGGGGAGATCGCGGCGCAAGTACAAGCAATCGCGTACCAAGGTCCGCGTGGGGCTGCCGAAGAAGAAGCCAGGCGTCTTCAAACCCGCCGTCGACATCCCGGACGCCCTCGCCATCGCGAACGCCGTCGCCGCCGCTGAAGCCGAGGAAGGGAGGAAGTGGGACGACAAGGGCAGCGTCATCCACAACTACCGCACCTTCGGCGTCGTCTCAAACCCGAACATCCTCGGCGTCCGCGCCCGCACACCTCAGATCGTCCAGAGCTCCGCCCTCCAGCTCCCGGACCGCGAGTTCGCTCCCGTCTCCGAGTTTGAGCTCAGCGACAGCGGTAGCGACCTCGAATCCGATGGTTAGTTTCGTAACCTCGTCTTGATCATTGTTTTTTTTTCCTTTTTCAATTTATTTTTTCTAATATTTCGCCTAATTCTTGCTGGTGTTGAAGAAATTAGATTATGAGTTGCATCATGAAGATGAAATCTTTATCTAGCAATCAATCGTTGGATTTGTTATTTTGATTACATCTATTAGTCAACAATCTAATGCTTTAAGTATCTCGCGTGGTAAAACTATAAAATGATAATGAGATTGTTCTACTAACCAGACTTTAATATTCCATTACATATGTCACTTTTTATTCTTTCGGTAGTTTGTTGTCAAGAGGGAACAAGACAAGGAAACATTTTGCATAATTAAACGACTTTTTCTACATTGGTATAAGAGTTAGTACTTGAATGTTCCAGTTCAGCTTAATCTCTTTGCTTCTAGTCCTCAGTAGTTCTCTTGATGAATGTTGTTGGTCAATTGTGTGACTTTAGCTGGCAGTGTAATTATCTTTCGTGATTGCACCATACTTTGTTTTATAACTTGCAAGTTCATCTAAATGCTGAAGACCAAACTTTGAAAGTCCATTTTGCAACAGATTTCATATAAATTCTTTCAGATAAATTATGAGCTTCTTTTGGAAAGGTGATAATATGGAGTCCAGAAGATGAATGGCCTTTAATTTGCAGAAATGACTATCATGTGTGCAATGATGAGGTTCTTTTTTTAATCTAGATGTTTATCATGAGTGAAAATGCATGGCAAGGAGTTCCAAGTGGTCCGCAAGTAATAAAGACTTTTAGTTTTTTTATTTTTTAAGGACTCGATTGCTTATATTTTTGGGAGTGTGTTTGCTTACATGTTAAATTTGCATTTGTTGGCATATATTCTAGTGACTCCTGTAGATGACAATAAATGCAACTGATCTTGCGTTGGCAATGTTAATTCACGGAGTAACACATTGTTAAGATTAGGAACTGAGCATGCAGCTTAATATTTAGTTTTTTTCCCTATAGGCACAAAGCAAAAATCTTATGATGTTACTGCACTGTGATATCTGGCACTTTGAACCATTAGAAAAACTTCTTAACCTGCTAAGCAATTCATAGGAACCACTGTAGTATTACAAAACTTTACTTCTCCATCATAAGAAGAGGACATTATACTTTACATCATTTTAACCTAGGAGAAAAGGTGTATGGCTTAAGTGACATTGCCATATTATAGTGTCTGACTAAACAATGTCGTGAGATGTTTGACATATAGCATTTTACGAGGTTCATTTTATGAAGTGTTAGCTTAGAGTACATTTCACCATGTGGAGGAAGAAAATATTTATTATAATTTATCAGGACAGGGTTGTTTATTTTGATGGAGCCTTAGAAGGAATTGCTTTGTATTTAGTTTATTTCTGGATCCTTTTTTTACTTGATTTATGTTGGTGCTGAATAGATCTCAAAGCTGCACTTGGGAAGAAGCGCAAGGATGGAAAGAAGGCACCAGAGCCACCACTAACAACTATGCAACGTGTTCATGTTGGCAAGTTGATTGAGAAGTACGGCGACGATTATCAGGTAGAACCCCATTGTTGACAATTCTGTATTTCCATTTTCAGATTATGCTTTCCTAAAAAATAATCTTATTATGGATCTGAATATTTATGCAGGCAATGTTCATGGACATAAAACTCAACTCAATGCAGCATTCTGTTGCTGCTCTAAAGAAGTTGTGCCAGAGGTACCATAAGCGTGGAAAGCACTATATCACATCATAGTTTGCAACTAAGGTGCTCAAGGAGGGTTATTGGCATTGTTTGTCGTTCCAAGCCCACAGATGTACACCAACACAATGCAGTGGAGGAAAATTTTGACATTATTTTGCGAGTCAAGAGGCTTTCCACAATCAAACGTGTGTCCTCTTGGTTATTGTAGAACTATTTATAACATGTATCCAATGATCTTACATGGAACCTTTTTGCATCAATATTCTACCATTTTCAGAACCTTTTTGCATCAGCATTCTACCATTTTCGTTTATTTTTAAATCGAGTTTGATCTTACAAGTAACAAGGCATCTCATGATTCACAGGCCTTTGATCCTCATTTCGTTATGTGGATTTTAATTTTAGGATTTAGGATCTACTTTAGGTTTTAAGATCGGCAATCCTATCGAATTCTAGGTGTTTCTATATGATGAATACTGTAGTTTACATAACAATATATTTACTATTCATAGCAGTAATAATTAACTTATATGCTATTTTGTCTGTTTCTTCTTATTTTTATTATTTATCGATTTTATTATTTTATTGACTTGGAGACAGAAGAATTGAAGATATCAAATTTTTATTTAAGACTTCTTGCAATAGATTTATCAAAAAAGTTATATATGTTATGAAACATATTTTCTATTCGTAGTATTTTACGATTCTTAATAGGGGTGAAGTAATACGAGTGAGGAGGTGCGTATAAAAAAACTTCCGACTTATTTTCGAGTGACTTCTTTTTACCTTATATTTACAATAATATAAAAGAATTTTATTATGTAAATTTATATCAAACATATATATTATTAGTTTTAATATCGTTATCTTATGGCATGCATATATTTTTGTTAATATTTATTCTTAAAGCTTTTATGTTTATGAAGTAATTATATATAT
>LTAE01011441.1:0-15230 GCA_001647135.1 Pontederia paniculata | reverse complement strand
TTGTATCGGACATTAAAACTATTTTTTTGAGAGTACACTGTAACTGTTTTTTGTTACTATCAAAACTTTTACCCAAGTAATGTTCACGAAGGTCCTCCAATCAATCCTGTTTTAGTCCCCCAATTGAATTTATAACAAAATGGTTTCTCAACTTATAAAGATGTAACAAATAGTTCTTTTAACCTCCAACAGCAGGGTTACCTAGTTAAATTTTTTTATGTTGATGTCACATGGCATCAAGTAATATATGTTTTCATTTATGATAAATTACTATGTAATAATATAAATAATAAAAAGCAAAAAAAATGAAGGGGAACCGTCTCCTCTTTTCTCCAATTGTTTCAATTTTTATTATCTGTATATTATTTGATCATAAATAATATAATTACTTTAAAAAAAATATTTTTGATCTACTTGTCTACCACATGGATGCCACATGTCATCCATATAAGCAATTTTAATGAGTAAACTGCTATTGGAGGTTAAAAGGATTATCTTGTTACGTCTTTATAAGTTGGGGGATTATTTTCTTACGACTAGTTTGAGGACTAAAATGGGATTGAGATAAAGTTGGGAGGACCTTGGTCGGAAATTACTCCTTTATCCAAATATGCTACTTTCCTAAAACAAACAGCTTCAAAAGATGAGTCCATAGACCTGTTCATCAGATGATCTGAAATTTTAGTTAGGGAACAATCTCCAAAGTAAATTTTCTTTTTGTTCCTGGAGTTTAAGACTGTTTTGGCAAGTTTTATTTGGGAGGTAGGATTGTGATTGTTGTGTTTGTTTGACGTCCTAACCCACACATCCTTATCTTTTTTTTTCTCCTACAGTCTTCCCCATACTTGTAAAATGTAAAGTTTACTCTTATGTTTTTAAGAAAATTCTGAGTATTAGAGGTATATAGTCATCATATCCCCTTTCAAAAAAATATGATACTCCCTCCATGAAAACATAGTTTTGAAGCATTTATCACATAATTCTTTCGGTGCCAGTAGAAAAACACTAACTTTCTCAAATTCTATATGCAACTTTTAGAGGTGCTGTACCAGTGAACTTCTATTCAAGGCATTATACAGATACCACTAGCATATTAACGAGATTGCATGTGTATACTGTCAGTTGGTGCTCCAAGAGCTAACCGCCATGCCATTATATAGATACCACTAGCATATTAATGACTTTGCACGTGTACATGTTTTAAATTTTAACGGCATTTGGTGCTCCAAGAGCTAACCACCATGCCATAATTGTTAGAAAAATTGATCATTTTATCATTTATGTTCAGTATTATCCATCACTTATCTTTCATATTATATACAGATTCAAACTTGATATCGATTTTGATGCTCCAAAAGTTAGGGTTCCAATTAGAATGTGTGAATCTACAATGAAAAATGGCCAGTTTCTTCTGGACTTTGGTCATTTTACGCTTTATACTGGGGTAAGATACATAATAGCATTATATTTATTAATTGTAGCAGTTTACTGGAAAATTGAGTGTCTTTTCTATGATATGCTTATACGTTTTAGGAAGCTGCTTGTGATGAAGAAAGACAGAGTTTATACTCACGTTTTTATATATCTGGAAGGGACATGGCTGCTATTTTCATAGATGATATACACAAAGGAAAGGATAGCATAAACCCAGAATCTTCAACATTGTTCTTACTGGAGAATTCTGTTGGCTTTTATTCTCTTCTTGATCGCTGTGGCATGTCAATTATTCTTGATCAGGTAGTCAGGAATTGCCTATTGTTTGACTAACTGATCGCCGTAGTCTTTGATTTATGCTCTTCTGAGTGCAGTATCGCAATTAATTCTGATGTCGAACCACACTAATTATTGTCCATTTATATTGAAATTGTGCTTCATCAAAAAAATAAAACTGTGGATATGTTTATCTGTTCATATTCTATTAATCATTTTCTGTTGGCCGTTCTTCTCTTGAGCTGTGACATGTCAATTATTCTTCATCAGGTATCAATCTAGATGACACTTGATATTCATCTTTCCCTTTTCCCTTTTAAAGAAACGTTTCACTATATGAACCACATGAAATGGAAATCAGAACTGAAATGAATCGACCCCGTCAACCTTTTTTTGAAGGGTAAAAGGATGACTAGAATTTGCTAGTCATCCAAGTAAGTCGCTAATAAATGTAGAAGTGTAGACAATTACCAGGAGATTAGATTGCATCATGATTGTTCCAGTTCGGGGTATGTAGAATTGTTGCTTTAGTGTGCCTGATCTCTATGTATGTGTGTGTTCATTTGTGTGGTTTGCATAATGATTATGGTGAAGGCAACCAACTTGTCTTTTAGAAGTCCTCCATCATGTCGTGATCCTTTGAAATTATAATTTGGTTACATGCATTGGCCATATAATTGTGCTATCCACTAGGAATCCTACTTTATTGTTCAGTGGCCAGCAGTTGTACCATCTTCGTTTATGATTTTACAGATCAAAGTACCCCATCCAAGTTATCCATCAACTAGAGTTTCTATCCAAGTGCCCAATCTTGGCATTCACTTTTCACCAGAAAGATATTTCCGAATAATGCAATTATTCGGCACATTGTATAGCTCAAAGGATAGCTATGAGCAAATTTCTAAAACAGCTCATGCAATTTGGGATCCTGTCGATCTTGCTGCAGATGCCAGAATCCTTGTCTGGAGGGTATGTGCCTTATAGAGTAGTAATTATCGCGATATGTTATTACAACTAATTTCTATGTTCTAGAGCATTCTAATGTACTATCTCCTGTCTTTTTCTTATAATAAGGGTCTTGGTAATTCTCTGGCTGAGTGGCAACCTTGTCATGTAATCTTATCCGGTCTATATCTTTATATCTTGGAGTCTAAATTGTCTTCTAACTACCAGAGATGCTCCAGGTATGCTTTTTAGGACTTATCTTTTTCCCTTTTTTCATACTCTTCAATTTATCACTAAAAGTTTCCGTTGGAATAATCTGCATATCGAATATGACGAATTATTTTTTTATGAATTTTCATAGCATGGCTGGTCGGCAAGTACTTGAAGTGCCCCCAGCAAGTGTTGGTGGGTCGACGAATACTATTGCCATCAGTAACAGGAGCATTGATGTCCAGAAGGTACTGGTTGCTTACCACTGCCTTTTTTTCTTGTATTCTTTTTTAACTTTATTTTTTACTTTAGAAAGTTATGTACACTAACACCATTAACCCCCAAAAAATCACATGATTAACTTACAAAGAGTGTTTCTAAGATATATATGGTTACCCTGATTTTTAATTCATAAAGCCTGTAAATTTTTTAACCTGGGTTACATGATGTGCAAACAATAATTTTGAGAATGAAGGTTCACATTTGGAAATCCCAAATTCTTTGAATCAAAGGCGTTAATACGAGGGTTCGGCAAAACATGGTCATGTTTTCCCAAAAGAAATTATGATGAGAACTGTATGCATGGAGGTGGATATAGCCATTTAGGCACTATAATTATTTGCTTTGTCTCCTTACTGTTCTTTTGTCCTATATCAACCAATTGCAGGCACTAGAATCAACTAATACTCTGATAATTGAGTTTCATGATTATGAAGAAAAAGCTACTTGGATGAAGGAATTGGTGCAAAGCACTTATCAAGCTTCTGTAAGCTGCCCTTGTAGTTTTGGATGATATTCTCTGTGGTTTAATATTCTTCAATTTTTCAGTTTCTTGACTATCAATTTTGTACATGTTTTTCTATAGGCGCCTCTTGCAATGGATATGCTTGGCGAACCAATTAGCGCATTGACGCAGTCCTGTGGTCTTCAACTTAGCGACATGGGATCAGCAGACCTTGTAATCAATGGCACATTGATTGAGACTAAGTTGTCAATTTATGGAAAAGTAAGGTTTACTAATGAAAATTAGGTTTCCTTGTAGGTTTTCATGGATTTACCATGTCTGACTTTCTTTACTGGACCAGACTAAATAAATATGGAAGGCTGTGGTTTCATGTATTTTTATTCTTTCTCCTAAAAAAGGAATTTGATTGTCCATTTAACACCTACTTTAGCTATGATACCAAGATGATGTATATTACAAGTATTTCTGATCCATCTTGGTTATCTAATATGCTTGTGGGTTTATTTTTGTGTGGTCCAGGTGGAAAAGGAATCTGAAACTACTAGAGAGGCATTGATTCTAGAGTTAATTGCTTGTGGAGGAAAGGTTAGTGTTTGGTGACAATCAGCTAATCAATCTTCTTTCTTCTCCCTGTACATATGTTGTGATAATCACAATTACTTTGCATAAGAAACACCCACCAGAAATGTGCCTTGACACACTGGCTGAGTGTCGTTATGCAGCACTCAATATGGTCTTCCTTCTGTCTGATGCAGTCTAATTTTTGGGTGTCACTAGTGGCTGCTCAATTTTTACTCAACATATGCATATGCTTAATCGATTTGCCAACTTGTGTTTGTATCTAGCAAGTGTTAATGCTAATCTCAAGGTCAAGTGTATATTTGGTCCATATCTGCAACATCAATGCCTCGTTGATATATTGTTTGCGTTGGTGGTTGGCCCACATGAAATTACAACATGATTCAAGAGGTGAAAGGCATTTTTTACTTATATAATCATCATCTCTCTCATGTTTTGCCTATGTGGGTAGGAGTGGACATGAGCCGAGCCTAGCCGAGCTAGGCCAACACATAAATAGGCAGGCATGTTTAAAAAGCTTAATAAACAAGCTAGGTTGAAGGCCTATCTGTAAACTTAAAAAATAATTTTGGATAGCTTGTTTATTAATTAAGAAGCCTACATGGCTTAATAGCTTATTAAGCTATATTTATTAATTAAGATATATATATATATATATTAAAAAATATATATAATTTAAATTATATTTATAATACAAAAAAGAAAAGTGTTGGACACTTTAGTATTGTACACGTCTAGTGCACCAATTTTTTTAATAATTTTGGATAAAAAATGACTTATTATTCTCTTTTGTCTCGACATTTGATTTTTTTAATCAAAATTACTAATTATTTTGGTTCATATGCTAAACACTCCTTAAGCATTTATAATGTATATTAATTATATAAGTTGGCCTTATAAGCTAACAAGCTATGCTTAATATAGACGAGCCAAGCCTATTTAAATAAAAAGTCCAAATTTAAATTTCAAGCCTAACTTGTTTATCAAACAAACCAAGCCGAGCAAGGCTCAAAATAGGCTATGTATATTAATTATATAAGTTGGCCTTATAAGCTAACAAGCTATGCTTAATATAGACGAGCCAAGCCTATTTAAATAAAAAGTCCAAATTTAAATTTCAAGCCTAACTTGTTTATCAAACAAACCAAGCCGAGCAAGGCTCAAAATAGGCATCCCTATACGGTTTGCCTTATGTCCAGCCCTACATGTGGGATTTGCTTAAGGTGCACACTTGCATCCCTAAGTCCCTTAGGGACTCAATGTTTTTGTTGAGGTTTGCCCAATTATGGTTCTAAGTTGCACTTAGAGCAACACTTATACCAAATACAATATCTCTGCCTTCATTCATATTGTTCTCTTTGGGCCTTGTTGATGGAGGCAAAAATGTTGCGCGTGATACCAGAGCCCCTTTGCGTGCAACCGTAAAACATTGATGGGAATAATCTCCACGCAAATGTGGAGTCCCTTAAAACATTGTGTGTGTGTGTATGTATGTGTGAGTGAGTGAGAGAGAGAGAGAGAGAGAGAGAGAGAGAGAGAGAGAGAGAGAGAGATTGCAGGTGTGCACCTTATGTGAATTCCACATGAACAAAACATGAGAGTGATATTGGGATATAAGTCAAAATGCCTTTGACCTCATGAGATGTGTTATACAATCCAAAGTGAACAATATCGATGGGGCAAGGATGTTGTCAGATTCTGGTACCTATTATTTGCTGCCAACTTTTATAGAGTAGATGTTAATGATTATTTAATACACATACACAACTAGTTACTACTAATTTTTTTTTATGTTAACAAGACCATGCAATAACTTGGATGTTAGATAGGTACTAAAAGGAAATATTTGGTTCAGGGGCATATGAGCCTATATCATCATATGATTAGTTGTTGGGTCATCTTTATTTTTCTTTTTCTTAAAACCTGGTATTCAGTGGGCTATCAGTATCCGACTAATCTAGTTTGAGAAAGGGAATATAAATCCATAAACCTCTGTCAACAATGGCGACTTTAACCTAATTCCATTGTTCAATCCACTAACTCGTTTAACCAATCAACTGATGTTATTATGGGTCAATCTTAATCACTTCTTTCAGTGCACATTCTTATTTCTATCTTTTTGTTTCATGTTATAATATGATGCTTTAATCTTTTGAAACTTTTTTTAACCATCTTACTAATGCTTTTCTTGAATAGGTAAACCTTGCTAGATCTGGAACTGACCTGACAGTAAAAATGAAGTTACATTCTTTGAAAATTAAAGATGAACTTCAAAGTCGTCTTTTTTCCTCACCAAAATATCTAGCTTGTTCAGTGCTAAATGAAAAAGTTAAAGGTGGTAAAGCTAGTACCTTCGATTTTGACGATAAGCTATTGCAGTCATTTTCCGTCGAGGAAGATGATTGTTTCAAGGATGCCTTACCAGATTTTATCTCTACTCCGGATCAAAGCTTTTATTCTCCAACCGTTGAGTTCGCATCCAACCCATTTCGAAGGCCAGATGACATTGAAAATTTTGTTACTCTGAGTGGGAGTGATGTTGCAAACATGGATAAGGTCAATACTAAACTGAAATTTGGTGAAGTTTTTTTTGAAGCGGAGGAAAGCAATATATCAGACTTTGTTGCTCTTACATTTTTAACCAGATATCCTGATTCCCTCTTATATGATGGTATTGATACTCAGGTAGTTTAAGTTTTTGAGATCTTTAATTCGTACATGTATTGATGGTTCATTCTTGATAAGCTGCTTTCGTTATTTAAATCTGCTGATGCCGCAATTTTTTGGTATGCTATAGATGAACATCCGCATGTCATCTTTGGAGTTCTTTTGCAACAGACCGACCATTGTGGCATTGATTGAGTTTGGCTTTGGTCTTAGCCTAGTTAATTCAGGGCTTGCTGGAGAAAATCATGCAAATACTGTTGCCAAAGTTGTAGAGACAGAGAAGGATGAGAATAGCCGTTCTTTAGTTAAGGGATTGCTGGGTTATGGAAAGAATCGCGTTGTTTTTAACTTGAGGATGGATATTGACAGTGTAAACGTGTTTCTTAACAATGAGGATGGCTCGCAGCTAGCATTATTTATAATAGAAAGTTTTCTCTTAGATCTTAGGGTAAGTGTGATTATACAGATGTAATGTTTTATCTATAAAAATTCTAAAATAATGACGAGATTTTTCCTGTTATGTACTCTAACTGTGACATCTAACTTCTCATTTAGGTTCATCCAAGTTCTATTGCCATTGAGGGTACACTAGGGAATTTAAAACTTTGTGATATGTCACTTGGACCAGATAGTCGATGGGGATGGCTTTGTGATATACGTAACCAAGGTCTTGAGTCTCTTATTAAGGTATGTTTTCCTCATTTTTTAAATCTTATTCTGCTACCTTGGTTATGGTTGTAATTTTATGGCTTAATAAACTATTTCTTAAAGGTGCCTTAATATGCATTTTGCTGATCCGATGACCAAATATTATTTTAATCAACCTAGATGCAACCTAGAAAGACAAATGCCCCAAAAGTATGGTTTAATAACAGTTCCTAATTCCTAAGCCAGACCCTGATTATATATATTTAAAGGAAGATACTGATAACCAACTACTTTTATAAAGAGGGAAAAAATGACTACTAAGATAAAGTAGTCATGAGTGGGACCATGGTGTTAGTGTGCTCATGGTTGCTCCTACAAAGGTGAAATGGGGTATCCTGCTGAACATTCCTTCCATGTGCCTTATTCCAAAAGTAATTTTATAGGGAGGTTTGTATTGTCCGAACTAGGTCTATATTCAGGTATGTTGTTGAGAAAAGAAATGAGGAAGGGGGTGGAGGGGACATGCAAACTTGAGTTCCATTTCTCACATGAGATATGTCCATGAAATCACGAAAGAACTCCATCATGGTGTTCAGACATGAAAAATAACACCCCCCCACCCCCACACACAACACCACCACCGCCGCCGCCACACACACACACAAAACCCAACCCATCCCAGCTGGAGAATCAAAAGGTAACCAATGTTTGTTGATGCTGGATTGTACCTTCTGAGCAGAGGAAAATTCCTGTGATTCTTGCTCTCTTTGTGAAGTGTTATGTTCTATATGACTTATCTGTCTCTTTTCCTGTGTAACACATGGTATTATTTCAGTTTATAGTTATTATTGCCTTTGTTTCTACATTGTAAGTTTATCTTTCTCCAAATATTTAAAATGTAAATTTAGCAGTTCTGTTTATTATTTTCTGTTTGTTGGCAGTTCATATTTCAGTCCTATAGTGCTGGCGATGATGACTATCAAGGACATGATTATAGCTTGACTGGACATCTATCTGCCGTTCGTATTGTTTTTCTTTATCGTTTTGTCCAAGAGGTATGTCTAATATGTGGTTACTGTATATTCATTTCATATTGGTAATGTTTTTCATTCTCAGTGTAGAAAATATATATAGGTTACAATATTTGTTTATTTGACTAAGGCTCATCTGACTTGAAGTTAATTTTCTTTTGTTGTGTATTGGCAATTGAATTGTATTGGAACCTACAGATAACTTCATACTTCATGGAACTGGCTTCTCCACACACTCAAGAAGTAATTAAGTTTGTTGATAAAGTTGGTGGATTTGAATGGCTCATTCAGAAATATGAGCTAGATGGAGCCTCGGCTGTGAAATTGGATCTATCACTGGACACCCCAATAATTATAATTCCCAAAAGTTCGAGAAGCGAAGAGTTAGTATATGCATACATAAATCTTGTTATATTATGCTTCATAGTTTTTTTTTCACTTTTGAGCATCGAATCTCAAATATTTTATTATATTCAAGTACATATAGTGCTACATTAGGGTCTTTTGTTCAAATAGTTTGAGTAGTCTGTGACTAGTTCTTGCTGATGTGCACTTCATTTACTTTTTAATAACTAAGCTACTTAATAATTCACATTTATTATATGCTGAGGTGCAAAATATTTTTCCCTCTTTATTTAGGACTCACTATCTTTTACTGCTTTTCCTAATCATACTAGAATATGATTTTACATTTTTACATTATTGTGTCTAATTAGACTTGTTTGACATCCAATTTCCTTCTGTATTAGCTATATGCAACTTGATCTTGGAAAATTACAAGTGAGGAATAACTTTACTTGGCATGGCCACAAAGAAGATGACCCCTCAGCTGTTCATCTAGATATTCTTCAAGCAGAGGTAACATGCGAAACAACATTTAACCATCACACTTTTTCATGAAGTGTTCCCTAGTTTGTTTAACCAATTTAGTTATATCCTCAAATTGTAGATACATGGAATTAACATGGAAGTTGGAGTTGACGGGCTTCTTGGGAAACCAATGATACGAGAAGGAGAAGGTATTCATATTGAAGTGCGACGTAGTTTGAGAGATGTCTTTCGGAAAGTGCCAACACTCTCAATCAAATTTGAGGCAAGTACTATATTTTCATTGTATTCTTCGAAAATATATGGTGGTTAATACTGTTATATTTCTGATACTTCTATCTAAGCTAGCATGTCTGGATTTTCTTTGGGAAAAAGTAAAAATAAGTAAATTGGTTAGCTAGTCATCCACTTGTATTGCAACAAACAAGAAGAAAGTAAGAATAAGAGAAATACGAATGAAAGACACTCCACTCGATACAAAAAAATGTGATATGTAATATTCTTTACAATTTTCCCTTCAAAAGGATACAAATGTATTGCAGCCACATACGAAATCCACATTGTTACCCAATCTCAAACCACAGTGATGACACCACTCAAAAAAGATGTGCTTAATCTTTGGACTCGATAATATGGAGGTGGTCCCAGTGTAAGAGGTCTTCCTCGATGACCAAAATGATCCTCTAGTGTGGTCAATTCAACAGTCTGCTGAAGTGATCAAGGATTAATCAATGTCATTGTAGAGGGTTGTACTGTAAGCCAAAGGATCATATTGGGGAGGACATCTGCACAGTACAATGTGTCTTAAGTTCTCGCCTAGAGCTCTATTCTTATTTATCTTCTCTCATGGATGTCTTCCTCTAGTACCAATCTCTAGCTTTATACACACTGGTAAGGATTCGATCACAATTTAAGCACACGGAGATGTGTAATTATGTCATCATTCTTTCCTTTTTTTCAAAAAAATGTGATAGGTAATTTCTAGAGGGTCGTGTATGTGAAATGAAATGTAATAATNGATCACAATTTAAGCACATGGAGATGTGTAATTATGTCATCATTCTTTCCTTTTTTTCAAAAAAATGTGATAGGTAATTTCTAGAGGGTCGTGTATGTGAAATGAAATGTAATAATGTGTAACTCAACAGTTTAAGCAAATGAGTATGATGTTTAAACTCAGAAACTGTAAGGCTGATGTATACTGAATGTTAGGATGAGAGAGAACAAGTTTTCCCTCAGATTTACACATTGTCGCAAGTGTACAGATCATGGACCACGGGTATCGTATCCAACGGAGGATTCTGGATAATTATCCTTTCTACAACTAAGTAAATTATTGAAAGAAACAAAAGGATAAGAGCTAATTTCGATAACTAAGTCATCTAATGTATATTTTTTTTTACTGTGGTTTGTTTTGCCTGCTCATCTGTTAGGTTTCCTTTTATTTCCTTCTATTTATATCTGCTTGTACACACATCATCTTCAAGGAGTTTTAAGGTAAGAATACTTTGAGCTAATTTCGCTAATTAACTAATTTCTACGCAGGTTGGTTTCTTACATGGTGTAATGCTCCGTAAGGAATATGATGTTATAATAAATTGCCTTTACATGAATTTATCAGAAGTTCCAAAACTTCCTCCAAGCTTTCGTGGTAATCTCATTGGGACAAAGGAGTCGATGCGCATGCTTGCAGATAAAGTCACTCAGCAAAGTCAAATTTTACTCTCACATACAGTTGTGATTACGGCTGTCGAAGTTCATGATGCTCTTCTAGAGTTACACAACGGTCTTGATGAGGAGTCTGCTTTGGCACAGTTAGCTGTAAGAACTTCCAAATACGATCTTGCATCTGTAATCTGTTTGTGCTTTTTCGGAGTTTTACACGTGTATCTTTTTACAAGAGTTACCTAGGAACTATATAGCCTTCACAACAGGATACTAAATGTCTGATAAACTGTTTCTGTAGCTTCAAGGTCTCTGGGTATCTTATAGGACAACTTCTTCGTTTGAAACAGACCTCTATGTTACTATTGCCAAATTCTCTCTTCTGGATATACGTCCGGATACAAAAGCTGAAATGCGCTTAATGCTTGGGACTTACACAGACATTTCAAATCCTGCATCAGATTGTACCTCTTGTTCTACTGGAACTTGTCTTTCATCTGCGTTGGATGATTTTTCTCTCAGGAAATCAGGTGTTTCAAACTTGACCATGTTGATTATGGATTATCGATGGCGCCCATCCTTTCAATCTTCTGTCATCCGAATTCAACAACCTCGTATTCTTGTTGTCCTGGATTTCCTTTTCGCAATTGCTGAATTTTTCGTACCTTCTTTAAGTTCAATAACAGGCAGAGAGGAAGCTTCAAATCCCAAGAATGACCCATTAATTAATTCAGATGATATATTGCTTTCAGAATCTATTTACTTGCAGACTGATAATGTTGTACATCTTTCTCCCAAAAGAAAGTTGGTGGTTGATGGTTGGGATGTTGATGAGTTTATTTATGATGGATGCGGAGGTACTTTAAGTCTGAAAGAAGAATTTGATTTAAAAGGTCAGTCATATACTGGGAACATAGTTATAATTGGCAGTGGAAAGAAGTTACGGTTCAAGAATGTTAAGATTGAGGTATGTACTTTAATACATATTTTCCATGTTAATTTTCTTGTTATTCCTTTTAAAAAAAATTTCTTGTTATTAGCCAATTTTATTAAATTTCATAAACAACCTGGTGTTCTTCTCAATGTTATATTTACATCTCGACTGTTGTTTCTTTTTATAAGTATCTTCGTTTTATGCTCTCAAATCCAGTACTAGAACATACTTTATTCTATTTATCTCACTGTTATTTGAGTTGAAAGTTGGCATTTTTAGGACAATATTGGATAAAATGTTTCCCATGAAAATGAACACAAGCTTCTGATTGAGCAAGTATTCCATGGAAAAGGGAAAAAAAGTTCTGATCATCTGCAATATGTTCTTTCACTTGTTTCATCAATTTCTTGCTCTATCTATATCTCCTCTTAATTTCATCCCCTACTTTTTCATATTGCAACTTAACCCACTATTCTCTCCTTTTATTCCTTTCATATCTTGATTTTTCCTAATCCTTTAATCAAACAAGAGAAGGAACATCCAAGACAGGAGTTTGCAGCCAACCAAAGACAAAGACAGTAACTTACATGACCTGTACAAATTGCAGATAAAAGGCCTGTTTTTGAAATCCAAAAATTTTAAGCACCTTCAAGTGATCAGGAGCTTTTATTCAAATACATATGGCTTGAAGTGAGCTGCACCTAACAAAACCAAATTCCCTCAGAAAATATTTTGTTTTTCTTTCAGAACCAGAAAAACTACACGAGCAGATAGAGCTGTGCTCTGGGGACCAAAAAAAGGGGTCTAATAAAACCAATCATATTTTCAGCTTTTTATTATTTTTCTACGAAAGAACATCCTTAAATGTATTTGTGTGTGTGTGTGTGTGTGTGTGTGGTTGAGAGAGAGAGAGAAAGAGAGAGAGAGTGAGAGTGAGAGAGGTATTGACCTTGTTGCTGTTACATTTGCCTTTGTTGACACTAAAGAGGCTGATGCCGTTGAAAAGTTTCCTAATATACTGGTCCTGCTGCTAATGAAATCCAATTTCCACACTATCGCCAGAGACCACTACACTGTTGCCTTACTAGAGTTTAGGTGAAGAAGATTCTGCTATCACGTCCTCCTTATTGTGTATATGATGTTGGTGACAGCGCCAAGAAAGTAAAAAATGGATAAAAATAAAATGCAATTGGACTGAGTTGATTTTCCAAACCGATTGTAAAGTACGCAGGTTCAGTCTGGTTCAAATAGTATCTAAAATAACATGTGCTCCTAAACCTTTATTTTGTTTTCTTCTTCATTTGTTATTGTATTTTCCACCTATTTAATGCTTATTTTCTTGCTTTCCAGCAATGTTCATGGGGATAAACATTCTTTTGATTTCCACAAATGACACTTCCTATTTTTATGCCTTAATCAGAATGGTTCTTTATTGAGAAAATGTACGTACCTGAGTAATGGTAGCAGCTATTCAGTCTCTCAAGATGATGGTGTTGAGATTTTGCCTTTCGATAATTCTGCATCTGTTACAAAGAAGCTTGGTTCTGTAGAATCTGGGGAGCACAAGAAGGAAATGAATGTTTCCTTCAAGGATGCTAATGCTACCTCAAGTCAGATAATAAGCTTCAATTTTGAAGCTCAGGTATAATAAATCTATATGTGTTCTTTTTCTTCTCTGAGAATATTTTCAAGGAAACAAGTTAACAATATGCAACAATTAAGCTCAGTTATATTGCTTTGTTTGCATCCATTAAGTTTTCATGGTGAATCTGTTAAGTGTGAGATTCTCTTTTTACAATGCACGGCAAGATTTTACACCATAATTAATATAACATTATATTCTGCCATGGTAGAAATTATATAATTACTACTGGTAATGCTTTCTTTTTGTTGGGAGGGGAAAGGATGGATACTGAGTTTGGATAGCCATCCGATTGCATTAGTGTAAATATGGTCAGTGAAATTTACAAGTGGGAAAACAAAGTAGTACGACACAATCTCAAAATGCATGTGCTACCCAATCTCCGACTCGTAATAAAAGTGCAGCATGGTGTACAATATTTTCTACATAGCGCCGCTCTCCCCTAAAAATATACGATTATGCTGCAACCAAGTGGCCCACAGGACTGCAAAAAAAACCAGCAATATATGTCTCCAAGTGAACCCGGAATGTCTCTTCGTCTTAATGGTCCATACCTCTACTTTGCACCCGACACTAGACCTCCTTGGTGAGAGGGGCACTAAAAAAGATGTGACCAACATCCTCCTCTACT
The DNA here is from genome assembly GCA_001647135.1 of Pontederia paniculata. NCBI lineage: Eukaryota > Viridiplantae > Streptophyta > Magnoliopsida > Commelinales > Pontederiaceae > Pontederia > Pontederia paniculata. The sequence goes on along the minus strand of LTAE01011441.1, from coordinate 995 downwards.
TTACCTTACAATACTTATGAGATGTCCGTGATGGGTGCCCATCGAGCCCGATACACTCTCGTGAGGACCCTGCCCACCCTCAGAAGCCAAGAAAATATTTTGACTTTGAGGAGCAGACGAGACCTCAAAATGCATCTCTAGTCCATCCTGTTGGTCTTTGGCTCTGTGCTCCCTAATAATAAGTGCTGGGACACAACCCACGCAAGGTACTGCATTGAGACCCATGGCCATTCCTTTGCTCAGAGAGTACCCTGCTGTCCGATTCAAGAGTGTACCGAACTCATCAGATCGCTGGCCATAAACTAGGACTAAGATGGGGGGGCGTCTGAGATTCGTCCCTGATGCCAAGAGAGATCGTCCAATACTGAGAGACCGATGTTGCTCGATCCACAACTAAGGTTGCCTATCTAGGGAGGCAGAGGCGAGTATGCTACCAATAGTCGAGTCATGGTCACACGGAGGCCCCTAACACCCAAGCTACCGTTCGGGGTGGGCTGACAAATTTCCCTTGATGTAGCAGTGTCCTATTAGTTTTAAAAAATCTTAGTAGTTTGGATTATGAGATATTTTATTTTTCTTTTCTATTTTAGGAGGATTTGTTTGTTATTTTTAGATGTTTTAGTTGGAATCAAACTCTTTTGTAAAACTCTATATAAGAGTTCTTTTGGTATGTGAATAAAATCAAACTTTAGATATTTTTCTCAAATTGAACTTCTTGTTTTTTATTGTGGATTTCGAAGAACTCTAGTAGATTCCAGGGTAACTCTGATCGATTCTTGAGCTACTATTTTTCTTGTCATTATGAAGTAGATGATTCAAAAATCAACACCGTTGGTGGATTCCAAGGTTCTCGGTAGATTCTGGGATTATTTGTTCGTCGTTCGCCTCGCCTCACCGCCATCGTCGCTCGCCTACACCCATTTTCCGCAACCACTCTAATATTGTTGCAGGTTCATCGAACTTGTAGTTATCTTAGACTCCGGTTGTGAAAAAAA
>LTAE01011438.1:5205-21174 GCA_001647135.1 Pontederia paniculata | reverse complement strand
GAAGGGACAACATGAACATAAAGTGGGGGTAGCTGAAATGAGAATGTTGAGATGGATGTGTGGTCATACTAGGAAGGATAAGATCAGGAATGACCATATACGTGGATGGGTCGGATTGACCCCTATTAGCGAGAAGATGGTAGAGAATCGTTTGAGGTGGTTTGGTCATGTTCAGAGAAGGTCATTAGATGCGCCAGTAAGGAGGGTAGAGCAAACAATCTGGAGTCCGATTAAAAGAGGGAGAGAGAGGCCAAGACGAACACTTGGCGAGCTAATAGAAAGAGATCGATTAATGAATAATATACCTAAAAATTTGGTTACTGATAGAGCACAATGACGTCGTATGATCCATGTAGCCGACCCCACCTAGTGGGATAAGACTTTGTTGTTGTTTGTTGTTGTATTAGTTATATACAGAAATTCCTGTGATTATATGTAATCTAGTGTTTAAGCTGTAATTCTGAAACTTATAGGTATCACTTATTATCCTCATAACTTACTCTAGTCAAATGATTTTAGGGTCATTCAACTTGGGTTAGAACCCTAGTTATGCAAAGTTTCAGTTCTATAAGTTTCACATTTTAATTTTATGTACACAATTTATGGTCTAATTTCAATAAGGACTGTTTGTTAATTCTGGCCAGCTAAACCTATAGTCACTAATTAATGCATAACTCTCAAAATATATTTTATTTTGAGAAAATTATTTCTTCATGTGAAACTATACTTCTAAGGGGTCAATTCAAAGAAGTTTAATAATTTGTTAGACATTATAAGATTTATTATTCATATGGTCAACATTTAACTACTTAAATCGCACCTAAAAAGAGTGTTCTACACATTAATTTCATAAACATATATCATTTAGTTTAATTTTCTACAAATCCAAATAAGTTAATTACTCATCTTTAAATTTCATATTCAGAAGTTTAAATCATCATAAACTAAAATTAAATAGATCCACCCATACATACCTTGAGCTTAATTAATTATATGTTGAATTGTTTTTCACCTTAATTCCAAATTCACTAGCTCTATTTTCTTTCTCCTTCTTGGGTGCTCACGGATGGTTCAAAGCAACTAGGTTAAATTGTTCTAATTCCTTCTTTTTTCATTGTACAACCATGGTGACATTTATATATTACCATGGGAATACTAAGTCGGTTAATACCTTTAGATAAGGTAAAAATTTAGGAGACAAAGGGGATTGGTTAAGCCTTTGACTAAAAATAAACAACCATTGTGAACATACATGGTTTTGCATGGCTTATGTCGGTAAGGTGTGGTCAAGAAAAAAAAACATATTAATTGATTAATTACATGAATTAGTCTAATACTAATTAAACCATCAACTTAAGCCTACATAATTTTTATTAATTATACTAATTACAAATACAAATTTGACAATATAAATAAATCTTTTACCTTAAATTACTTAAAGAGAAATTAACTCAATTTAATTTCTAATTAATATAATAACTCAAAGACATATAAGATATCATAATTAACTTAAACTTGATTCCAACTAGAGTAATTAACTTGATTTAATTTCTTAATTAGATAAATTACTTGAGGTGTAATTTTTTTAGGATATTACATCCTACCACTCTTAGAAGAAAATTCGTCCTCGAATTTAAGTAACTAAGGACTTACCAAACAGATGTGAGAACTCTTTACACATTTTGCTTTCGAGTTCTCAAGTGGCCTCTTGTCCATGATGATGTTTCCATGCTACTTTCACTATAGGAATTACTTTGTTCCGCAAATTATGTTGTTGATAATCCAAAATCTCAATAGATTGCTCCTCATAAGTCATATCCTCTTTAACATTTGGTTCTTCCATTCTTATCACATGTGAAATATCAGATTAATACTTTCTCAGCATCGACACATGAAAGACATTATGAAGATTCGAATAAACTAGAGGCAATGAAAGTCGATATGTCGTTTCTCCAATTTTCTCAAGTATCTTAAATGAACCAATATATCTAAAACTTAGTTTTCCTATTTACTTGAACCTTATTACACCTTTAGTTGGTGATATCTTTAATAATACATGATCACCCAATTTATAACTTTGTTCTTTTCTTTCTTTATCCGCATAACTTTTCTGCCTACTCTAAGCTGCCAACATTTTTTTCTTTATAATGTCCACTCGTTCAGAATATGCCTTCACAATGTTTGATCTAATTAACCTTCTTTCTCCTACCTCACTCCAACATATAGGAGATCTACAAAGTCTACCATATAGAGCTTCATATGGTGCCATTCTAATACTAGAATAATAATTATTATTATATGCAAACTCTATTAATGGTAGGTGTTCATCCCAACTACCAGACCACTCTAAAGAGCATGTATGCAACATGTCTTCAAGTGTCTAAATTGTCTTTTCGGCCTGTCCATCAGTTCGAGGATGAAAAGCTATGCTGAACTTTAGCTTGGCACCAAATGCATCTTGTAATCCTCTCCAAAATCTAGCAGTGAAGCGAGGATCTATATCTGACGCAACTAAAATTGGAATACCATGTAGTCTCACTATTTCTCTGATATAGAGATTTACAAGACTCTCAGAAGGTTGATTATTTTCTATAGGTAAGAAATATGTCGATTTTGTTAATCTATCTACAATTACCCATATGGTATCATGGTTTCTTTTTGTCCTTAGTAAAACCATGATGAAGCCCATGATAATATGTTCTCATTTCCACTCGGGTAGCTCCAAAGGATAAAGCAACCCAGAAGGCCTTTGATGTTTAATCTTAATCTGTTGGCAAACTAGACATTTGAAGACAAATTTTTCTATTTCCTTTTTCATATTCTTCCACCAAAAATTTTGTTGGAGGTCTTTAAACATTTTTATATTACCAAGACAAAGTGAAAACTTTGATTTGTGAGCTTCTTTCATATTATCCTGATTCAATTTTTTATTCTCTAGAACCCACAAATGATTATTGAATCAAATAAAATATGAAGCTTCTTTTTCACACAAAGTATTCATGTCGCTAAATGTTGGATATGTACTTTGTGCTTGAATTATTTTGTTCACCAAATCAGATTGTATTTTCAAATGTGCCATTAACAATATCCTTCCTCTAACTATGGTTGGATTCCATTGAACCACATTGTCTAAAAGATTTTACTTATGAATTTTCATTCTAGCCAATGATGCTTCCCATTTTCGACTAAATGCATCTGCCACTGCATTAGCTTTACCAGGATGATACGTAATAGAAACGTCGTAATCCTTTAAAAATTTTAACCATCGACACTATCTCATGTTAAGTTCCTTCTGATAAAAAATATGTTTCAAACTTTTATGGTCCGTATACAACTCAAATTGTTCTCCATATACATAATGTCGCCAAATCTTTAAGGCGAAGACCACTGCAACTAGCTCCAAATCATGGATAGGATAGTTCTTCTCATGATTCTTTAATTGGCTTGAAGCATAAGCAACAACTTTACCATTTTGCATCAGAACACATCCAAGGTCAGTTCCACATGCATCCGTATAGATAACAAATCCACCAGTTCCTAATTGAATAGTTAATATGGGTGCCGACGTTAACTGCTTCTTCAATTCTTGAAAACTTGATTCACATTTATGCGACCATACAAATTTTACTCCTTTTCTCGTCAAGTTAGTTAGAGATGCCGAGATCTTTGAGAAATCTTGAATAAATCTCCTATAATAGTTTGCTAATTGAAGAAAGCTTCTAATTTTGGCAACTGTCTTTGGTCTATTCCATTCATCATTGCCTAAACTTTTGCAAGATCAACTAAAATTTCATCCTTTGAAACAATATGAACGAGAAACATCACTTGTTCTAACTAAAAGTCACATTTTGAAAACTTTGCATACAATTTATGTTGCAGCAAAATTTCTAACATAATTTTCAAATATTTTTTATGTTGCTCCTTGTTTGGGAAATATATCAAAATATCATTTACGAACACAATAACAAATTTATCTAAGTATGGTATGAACATTCTGTTCATCATGTCCATGAATGCAGCTGACTCATTTGTTAGAACAAATGACATTACTAAGAATTCATAATGTCCATACCTAGATTTGAAAATAGTTTTTGGAATATCTTCTTCAGCTATTCTTAACTGATGATATCCCGATCGAAAGTCAAATTTGAAAAAGATAGCAATAGAAGGCAATTGATCAAAGAGATCATTAATACGAGTCAAAAGATATTTATTCTTTATTGTGACCTTATTCAACATCCTATATTAATACAAAGCCGTGAAGATCCATTTTCCTTTTTAACAAACAACACATGCGCACCCCATGGTGAGACACTAGGTCGAATAAAACCTTTGTATTGTAGTTCCTGTAGCTACTTCTTTAGTTCTTGCAACTCAGTAGGAGCCATTCTATAAGGGGATTTCTATATTGGAAGAGTCCTTGGAACAAGTTCAATTTTGAACTCAATTTCTCGATGTGGTGGCAAACCTGGAAGATCCTCAGGGAACACATTCGAAAATTCCTTAACCACATCAATTCGCTCCAATGACTTGACTGGACTTGATGTGTGTGTCTTAATTATACTCACTGAAGCATTTTGCAAGCTTTTATTGCAGAAATTATCACTCTATTATCCTTACTTGGTATCCCATGGATTACCAATTTTGGATTATTAGCTTTACCAATTTGTATCTTCTTTTCTCTACACAAGAGACAAACATCATATAAGGACAACCAATCCCTACCCAGAATGACATTAAAGTCTATCATGGTTAACATAATCATATCAGCTGGAAAATCTTTGTTTTCAGCCTTCACTGATACATCACATAAATATTTTTTAGAAACCATAACCCCCATAAGTGTGGTCACTTCTAAATGAAATGATAGTTCTTTAGCATGGGTATCAAGTATAGATGCAAAACTCTCATATATAAAGGAATGAGATGCTCCTGAATAAAAGAGAATATTGGCATGATGATCTGAAACAAGAAATATACTTTGAATCATATCTTTAGATTTAAGAGCCTCATCTACATGCAGAGTAAAAACACATCCAGGAACTTTATATAGTCCATTGCTAGCAGATGACTTGTTTTGAAAATTTTTCTTTTTTTTTGGACAATCCCTGATGAAATATCCCTTCTGTTCACAAATCAAACAGACACCCAACTTTCTATAACATTCTCCAAGATGTGATTTACCATAGTAAGAACAATGTTTGACAATATTTTTTTCTCCTAGTTTCCTTGGTATTTTTTGCTTCTTCTTTTGTTGCCAAGTTTGCATCTTTCCTTAGTGAAAATCTCTTTTCAGATTCTTTCCTTTCATGTCTTTCATTCTGTCCTCATACTCCTTTTCCATAGTAGAAGCAAACTCAGTAGCATCACTTAAAGTCTTTGGGGCTCCACACATCACTTTGACCTTTAAGCCCGACTTCAAACCTTTCACAAATCTATTGACCCTCATCCTTTCTGACTTATCTAGGGTGCAATACTTTTCCAATCGATAAAATTTATTCAAGTATTCATCCACTGCATAGTCACCCTATTTTATATTCAAAAACTCTTCATGCTTCAGATATTTTACATGTTGTGGAAAATACTGACTTTCAAAGTGCTACAAACTTCTTCCATGTGATATTTTATCTCTCCACAAACTTTATTGCTTATGTAATTTTCCACCTACTTTTAGCTCTATCTATCATACAATGATTTGCATAATCAACTTTCAGCTCATCAGGACAATGCATGACTTTAAATTTCTCAATTATACCTTCCAACCACATTTTTGCCTTTTCAAGATCTCTACACCATTGAAAATTAGAGGATTCAGTTTCATTCACTCTTATTTCTCTGCATAGACTCAATCATACCCATCAACCTATTAATGATGGCTTGTTGTTCATTAGGTGTCATTTCTTCACTAGAGCTGACAGTAGGTTGCAGTTCATTAGCTGCCCTTCCCTCTGTAGAGTGGTTAGTATCCATCTATATTCACAAGTCAAATATTTTTTTATTACTTACTAACATTAAAAGATATAATCAAATATAAAACTTACCAGTCATATAATTGGATCCTGGACTTTGGATGGTTGCTCATGACCTTTGCACATGGAACCATGCTCTAATACCATTAATTGTAACGACCCGAACACTCGAGTGAGCGGAAGCTATTTATAACATATCTCGAGAATCCGCATCATCACAGTTGGCACATAAGTAACCACAAACTCATACACAAATATCTTCTAGAAGTTATAAAATAAAATTTCACATGTATCATAAGAACAAAATAAACACAATAACCAAAATATATCATAGTCACATCTGACAATTTTTTTTTCATATGATACAATAACCATAACATACACATATACATATACATGACATACATATCCAAAAGGAACATATCCAAAAGTACTGTAAAATTCACAAGATTTTCTATTTATGCATGATTCATTTCATGTGCAAAATAACAACATGAGCATCAACCACCACCCATCGTCTCTTAATCTGCAGGATCCAAGAACAAGGAAAAAATAGAGTATTTCTCCCATGAGCAAATGCTCATATGTAGGGCTAATAAATAAAAAAAATTAAATGCATATAATGGAATTTAAAATTTTCAAATGTCAATTGCATGTAACGTATTATCCGTAAAAGCACATAAAGTAAAGTCTTAAACAAGATCAATCCATACACATATAGATTCATAATTAAGAATTTTACTTTTAGGAAACACATAAAATTTCATAATCAAAACATACAAAATCATAACTCACATTCACATCTTTCTTTTCATTTATTATCTTTCTAATCATATTCACCATTGGCACTGCAGTAACATATCACATATCGGTTCACCATAGGTCTCTGGTTGGACCATTGCCCCATAGGGCTTGCTCATTTGACCCACATAATGATTCCATTACTTTGGAACTCCGATAGATGAATTCTAGAGGTGGCCCCCACAGGTTATTCCGTATGGCACTTAGTTTCAATCATATTGTTATTGTGTCACATAATCTTTCACTTATTAGTTTCATCGAAACACATAAGGTCACATGATACACACTTAAATTCAAACTCCACATTGAAAACACATAAAACATAATTTATCAAAAGTATGCATCAAACTTCAATATTCACAACTAATCACATATGTAAACTTTCATGATATCTATTTCTTGAAACATTTGATCAACACAAATGGAAATGAAAACTATGATGCATAGCTCATTCTTATCAACTCATAATCTCAAAATTATTCATTAGAAATGTAAGTATTCATAAGACAAAGAATCTAAATTATCGTAATTTATCATGAAGCAGATAATTAACATTAATTAAGATAACTAGTTGACCAACTTAGCCAACTAAGACTGATACGCAATTCATTTTGAGTTTTCACTACAAAAGTCCAAATACAATCGGTTATAATTTTGATGTCTATGATGTTTTAATTGTGATATGCATGTTGCATAGTGATATCATGTAATCATAATTCGATATAGAGATTCATATTATAATAAGGATATAAGTATGTTTGTGGCTGTTCATGCAAAGTGATTTATTATGAGTATCAATATACATCATGTTTTGGTTCTTTAGGCAAGGTCATTATGATTTTGTACATGATGCCTTTAATCAGCTCATTGGTGTTATTTAGATGATTGATTAGAAATAAGAACATTGTATTCTGATATGATCAAACCATCATATGGTAGAAATTATGTTTATTGATGTCATATTGCATGGACCTTATTATTATGGCCTGGCCTTTAGGTATACGACTTCTTATGTATTAAATAAAATACAATAAGATTTAATAAGTCATCATTGTGGCCGATTGATGGGAGTGATGTTATGAGTATTACGATAAGTTATGTTCGGGACTCATAGTGTAGCTGCAGCGAAACTATAGAGTTCTTGTTGTATGGATTCCTCCCCTCCATGTAACTAAAAGGATTCACGTGGATCCTTCCCCTAAGGGGGCATGTTTGGCAATCCTGAGCCTGGTCGAATATGAGCACTCTTATGCAAAGTCAACCAAAGTCACAAAGTCATTAAATGTAATGACGAACTTAAACTAAAGGCAAACATTAATAATGATAATTATGATGACAATGATGATGATGATGATGATGATGATGATGATGATGATGATGATGATGATGATCACGACGACGACGACGACGATGATGATGATGATGATGATGATGATGATGATGATGATGATGTATGATGTATGATTTATGATTATGAAGTATGCAAATGCTCAATCATGAAAGTAAAGAATATGATGTGTGAGTCAAGGATGAAGATTATGTAAAATGTAAAAAAAGAATGATACATGACATCTATTGTGACTCAAATTATTTCTATTGATGATATGTCTTTTATGTTTAAGTTCTTGTGTACATGCTTCATGCTATTATGATTTTTATATTGATGTGCTAAGTATGCCTTACATACTATTTTTCATGAACTTATGGAAGAATTGTCTCCCCTGTATTTGATCTTGCAGGCACTTAATGATAGGTTAAATTATGGATGGCATGAGTGGCAGCAGATGCTTGTGATGAATGGACTGCACATGACTTTGCTAGTCTAATTTGATCCTTTTTTCAGAATTATGGATTTGTAATAAAGTTCTTTTCCTTAGTGAACTTCTGACAGTTGTTTATGAGACTAACTTTAACTTTATTTTAAAAGACTTCCGCATTTAAATGATAGTTCTTATTCTCTTCTTATTATTTTTCATTCAACTAATTGGGTTTACTTGTTAAAGCATTACTTAGAACATCAAAATAATAACCTTGCGTGAGGAATATATCTACTTAATCACCTTGCATAAAAATAATAACATGAAGGAATAGAATATAATCCTCCCCTAGCAGCATCTACTGCTGCTGTCAGCATGCACCTGGACTGCTGCAAACAACACCTACTGCTGCTATTAGCAGCAGAGGCCCTGCTGCTTCCAGGCGCTGCCGCCTGGCAGAGCGGCAGCGCTTGCCAACAAGTTTGGCGCATATGCGCCAGGCTGCAATGGGCGTTATTGCTTGTTGCAGCAACAGGCGGCAGCAGCGCCTGCATGGATGTCATATTGTGCCAGCAGGCTTGGCGCATATGCGCCAGGCTGCAATGGGCACTGCTGCTTGTTGCAGCAGCAGGTGGCAGGCACTACTGCATCAATGCAGCAGCTCAGCAGCACTTGCCTGGAGGTCGCGCCTGCGCGGACGGCGCTGCCACGTCTGTTCATAAAAAATAAATGAAATACAATTTCACTAACAATATAATCATGATTTCAAGATTCATCAAATTTAATATGAAACAAATCATTCTTACCTTTTTATCAATTCTCAACTCAACAACATGTTCTAAATAATTCATATAATAATCATGCATTAGGAAAAAAATACTTTGTGCATAAAAATCATCTATTAACGATTTGTATATCGGTATGTGATCCGCCAAAAACATACCTATTTGGCGAAATATTCCCCTCTTTCTAATGCCTTCCTGACGAACCTCTTTCTCAGCATCGTCCTCTCTTTTTTTCGTACTTGTTCGTCACTTCCTAATCATCAAATGTATCCAGTTGAGGACAAAGAGGGAGTTGACGTAAATGATATTTTCTTACCCTTTTTTTTCATCCGTCAAGAGAGCAAAAAGAGAGAGGGAGGGTGAGGATTGATAAGAGACAAAAGGAGAAAGAGATGAAAGAGGGGAAAAATGGAGAGAGAGAGAGATGGGAGAGAGGGAGACGTAAGTGAGGGTGAGGGAGAGTTGTGGGTGGCGTAATTGCCGCCTATGATTCTCTCTCCAAGGAAGATACTTTACCCGTTTAGTTGGTCTCTATGTAGAAAAACACCTCAAATATTGTTGCATACACCTATTACCACCTTAGTCTGACCATCAAATTGGGGACAATAGTATTTAGATAGTCAATCAACCACAACTAGTACAACTGTTAGACAATTAATAGCTGGAAATGAAGTGACAAAGTCCATAGAAACCTCTTCCCAAATTTTATCAAGAAACATAAAGGTTATAAAGTCTAGGTACAAAAGCAGTAAATATTTAATTTCTTAGCATACCTTACAGTTTCTAACAAAATCCTCTATTGATTTCTTAATACAAGTCCAACAAATATCTGCTCATATAAGTTTATGATTCTCCTAAGTGGCCTCCATCAGGAGTTTCATGAATTTCCTTTATCAAAATAGGAACAACTAGGGAAGTAGTAATGATAAATAATTATGCTTGAAACATAATCCATCTTTCTAAACCAATCCCAAATGTACTTCTTGCTGTCGCAATACTTGATTAACCAAATTCATCAAGTACTCATGAGTTGTATATCAGGACTACACTTGGACTGACCTAAACTATTGATAGTACGCTCTTTAGCATTGCACAGGTTGGATGACGACACCGCTACCGGGATACTAGGATGGCAACTGAAAAAAACTTGATTTGGTCAAGATAATTAAAAATATGCTTTGAAAAATAAAAAAAATAGGCTATACACATGTTGTTTAGGTAGGGCATCATATATTCTAATCTCTACTTCAGGTTTATAGAAAATAAAGTAGACATATCCCATCAATTTTGCCAAATACTATTGCTTCTCAAGAGTTTGGATACCTTGAGTTAAGATTTCCATAAGAATTTTATGATAAGTTCTAATGATAAAGTGTTGTCACAATAAATATTTTCTTCATTTTCTAACTGCTTCAAAAATAGCTAACATTTCCTTGACATATGTTGAAGCCTTTTGCATGCTAGGATTCAACTTCTTGCTGAAGTAAGATATAGGATATCGTGCTGCAACAAAACTGCCCCAACTCTAGTTCCTAAAGTATTTGTTTCTACTATGAATTCCTTTGAATGATCAATTAGATGTAAGATGGGAGCTGATACCAAAGCATTTTTTAACGTTTGAAAAGCCTTTAGTTCATTTGAAAGAATCTTTCTTAAGTAGATTCAGGTCAGGGCTGGCAATCATCGCATATCCTTTGACAAACCTTTTGTAATAGTTTGTCATCCCTTAGCTACTAAACAGAATTTGGTATATGCATGTTCTTAGCTACTTCAACTTTATTTTCATGAGGTTCGAAACTTGCTTGAGACTTAATATGTCCCAAATACTTAATATGATCCCTTGCAAGTGAGAAATCTTAGTTATATACCAAAATATCATAAAAAAATGTTATAAACTTCTTCAATTATGGACAAAATAGCTTATTCATTATAGCTTGAAAAGTTGATGGTGCATTAGTAAGCCCAAATTGCATAACTAAAAATTCATAGGCCCCTCATGAGTCCTGAAGGATGTCTTTGCAATATCACATGTATTCATCATTTGATTGTATCCTGCTCTCAAATCCAACTTTGTAAAAAAGATATCCTATGCAATTCATCTAATAAATCATCTACAACAAGAACTGGGAATTTATCCTTGACTATGATATTGTTTAGTGCCTTATAATCCACACAAAATCCCAAAGTTCCATCTATTTTTAGCCAACAAGGCATAGTATGAGAATGAACTTGAATTGTGTTAAATGATACCTGTTCTAACATCTCTTTTACCAACTTTTGAATTTCATTTTTGAAAATGTGAATTCTTATATGGTCTCACATTCATTGGCTAGCTTTTCGAAATGATATGAATAATGTGTTGCACCACTTTGAATGGTGGTAAAGTAATAGGAGTAGCAAACACATATTGTCACGACCTCAGTTTGAAACCTTGGTTTGATCCGTAAGCCGTGACTTATTACGGCCGATCAAATACAATATAGCGGAAGCGTGCCATAATTCATTTGATATATCACATTATATTATCACAATGTATTCATAACACAGGCAATGTATATATTGATCTCAGAGCAAATTCACACTATTTCATATTTGTACATTATACAACATTTTCTTTTTACATACAACATCCTTATACAAAAGCTATACATCATGAGGAGACATACATCCTCAAAAAATGACCAAAGTAGAGACCTAGGTCTCGTCTATACCTCGTACAAAAGTGCTTCAATCCCTACAGAGGATCTCCAAACACGTCCACAACACTAGTCTACTGATTTGAAAAATATTGAAAATCACATTATGAGCAAACCACAACTCAGTAANAAGGGAGCCTTCGCCCTTGAAGAAGGAAATAGTGATCTCCGGAGATCTCAGTGCGAGAAGACCGAAGCGGGGACGTAGGCCAGGAGTTCGGCCGAACCTCGTCAACAAACCTTGTGTTTGTGTTCTTGTTTATTTCCTCTCTACTCTCTTATCTCATTTTGTTTATATTTGCTTGTGCAAGCTTCCGCTAATATAACATAACTCATATAGATTTAGTAAAAGAGAGTAAGAATTTTTAATACACCAATTCATCCCCCCTCTTGGTGCCATCCAGATCCTACAGCAGATACCCAACTTTCTATAACATTCTCCAAGATGTGATTTACCACAGTAAGAGCAAGGTTTGATGATATTTTTTCCTTTTGATTTCCCTGATATTTTATGTTTCTTCTTTTGTTGCCAAGTTTTTTCCTTTCCCCAGTGGAAATCTCTTTTCAGATTCTTTCCTTTCATAACTTTTATTCTATCCTCATACTCCTTTTCCATAGTAGAAGCTAACTCAGTAGCATCACTTATGGTCTTTGGGGCTCCAGACATCATTTTAGCTTTTAAGCCTGGCTTGAAACCTTTAACAAATCTCTTGACCCTCATCCTTTCTGACTTATCTAGGGTGCAATATTTTTCCAGTTGATAAAACTTATTCAAGTATTCATCCACTGTCAAATCACCCTGTTGTATATTCAAAAACTCTTCCTACTTCTGATCTTTTACATGTTGCAGAAAATATTGACTTTCAAATTCCGCTGCAAACTCCTTCCAAGTGATAATTTCTCTCCCCACAAACTTTATTGCTTCTGTGGTTTTCCACCAACTTTTAGCCCTATCTATCATACAATGATTTGCATAATTAACTTTCAGTTCATCAGGGCAATGCATGATTTTAAATTTCTCATTTATACCTTCCAAACACATTTCTACCTTTTCAGGATCTTTTTCTCCATTGAAGATTGGAAGATTTAGTTTCAAGAATCTATCGATGGAAGTGTCATTAGCATTCTTTTTCCTCCACATAGACTCAATCAATACCCATCAACCTATTAATGATGGCTTGTTGTTCATTAGGAACCCTACCTCAGTAAAGTTGACAGTAGCTTGCGGTTCATTAGGTGCCCTCCCCTCTGTAGAGTGGTTAGTATCCATCTACATTCACAAGTCAAATAATTTGTTTATACTTATTAACATTAAAATACATAATCAAATATAAAACTTACTAGTCATAGAATTGGATCCTGGACTTTGGGTGGTTGCTCATGACCTTTGCACATGGAACCCTACTTTGATACCATTAATTGTAACAACCCAAACACTCGATTGAGTGAAAGCTATTTATAATGTATCTCGAGAGTCTGGATCATCATAGTTGACACATAAGTAAAAGAAACTCATATTATCACTTAGCCATTATAAAACTAAACCTGACATGTATCATAAGGATAAAACAAACACAAGCCAAAATATATCATAGTCATATCTTACAATATCTTTTTCTTCCACATATGATACGATGACCATAACATAAACATATAACATGGTGTACATGTCCAAAAGTAACATATCCAAAAGTACTTGAAAATACAAAAGATCTATTTATGCAGGACTTGTTGCATGTGAAAAATGGCGTCATGAGCATCAACGACCATCCGTAATCTCTCAACCTATAGGATCCAAGTACAGGAGAAAACTAAGGTATTTCTCCCATGAGCAAAGACTCATATTGTCACGACCTCGGTTCAAACCTTAGTTTGACCCGTAAGCCGTGAAAGCATGTCAAAATTCATTAGGAACCTCGGTTCAAACCCTTAGTCGATCAAATATAATATGGCGAAAGTATGTCAAAATTCATTTGATATTTCACATGGATATTGTCAAAATGTCAACATGACACAAGCACTATATATCTTGATCTCAGAGCAAATCCACACTATTTCACACTTGTACATTATACAACACTTCGTTTTACATATAACATCCTTATACAAAAACTATACATCATGAGGACACATACATCCTCACAAAATGGCCAAAGGAAGAGACCTAAGTCTCATGTCTATCTTGTGCAAAAGTGCTTCTATCCCTACAGAGGATCACCAAGCACAACTATGACACTGGTCTACTGATATGAAAAATGTTGAAAACCATAATATGAGCAAACCACAACTCAATAAGTAGAAAACTCATAGTCTATGTATTACCATCTACTCATTTCGAACAACCTATATAAACATATATCATATCAAATATCATATGTATCATATCATAAGATAAACTGAAATATGTATCAACACCAACGTATCACATCTATGTAGCATATCATATATTCATATCATATCAAATAGCATGCTATGCACTTGTGCAATCATGTATGCAACATGTCATATCACCAACTGGTCAGAGGTATCATATCACCCCTTAGGGTATCATATCATCTGCCGAGGAGCATATTATCCCTTAGGATATCATATCATCCCTTTCGGAAAATTTCATATCGTCCCTGCATAAAACATATCATCTGGGCAGTGGAAATGCAAATGCATGATCCTTTCACATATATGTATGATTATAAAACATATCACTTATAATAGCATTAGAGATTCATTCATTTGATGAACCCATATACAACTTGTCCCAAAACACTTGCAATTCATATATAAGTACAATTGCATAACTAAGGATTTAATTTTATGGACTTCACAACATCCATTTGTATCAGCTTTGCACTTGGCAGATTGAATGAAGTCAGTTATAAAATTCATAACAATTAGGAAACACAACATATTTAGATACTATAAATTTTATCAAAAGCTAGACTCTTATAAGTTCAATACATATAAATATTTTCTTCTAAATTGTTCTGTAATGATCATAGAATTCAACTAAATAACATTGTTCTTGTACATTTTTGTGTTCTGGCAGACTGAGTGGTGTTGAATATAAAATTCATAACTCATGCAATAATTACTAAAATCAAATCATTCAAATTTGAAATGAAACGATACTTTCATAGGATGAAATCATATAAAAATCAAAGTGTTATCTTGTTTAGGAGGTCTCAGAAAATTCAGAGATTTGCCTATGTTCTATTTCATCTCAGAGTCTTGACAGATTGTGTGATGTACAATGCAAAAATTATAACTTGCGATTTACATAGCTTATCATTGTAATTCCAATTGGATCTGAAAGTAGACTTCCATTAGTATATGATATAAAATTATCATGAACTCGTTATATGAATACTATTTATTGCATAATTTACAATTCAGATCAATCATTTCAGAAAACAGTAAGAGTGGGTCCTATTCATTTACTCATAACTTCTAATATACAAATCAGGAATTATTCAATTACAAAGCCTATGAAAAGTAGACTCCAAGAGTATATAACAAGAGGAGTTTTATAATTTTTGAAGGAGTCAAAGATAACATTTAGTCCTTAGAAAGTTTCAGTTCTAGAATTGAATTCAGCTAGAGTGTGTTCTACCCTTGAACAAGTTAAGTTTGTTATGCTCCACAAAGAGTAGGAATTTATAGAATAGGAGGGTAAACCATCATCAGAGAACAACTTGTTCCACTGAAATTTGTAGAGTAATCCATAGAAAAGGATTTAGCTACTTACCTTATTGCCAAAACCCTAGAGAAATCCTCTTATGTTGATGTTGAACTCAAGAGTGCATGAAGAAGTTCTTGTCTTCTATGTAGTTTTCGTACATGGAGAAGATGGGTGAATAAGTAGGTGGTAAAAGTAAAGGTTTTTAATTCGTATCCTTGCAAGTTACCGACTTTAAAGTCGGCCTAAAAGTGTAATGGTTTTGGCCATGGATTTGATCTTATTTAC
>LTAE01011437.1:8364-23600 GCA_001647135.1 Pontederia paniculata | reverse complement strand
CCCTTTGGGGAAGTTTAGTTATATGAAGGGCAGCAAATTGTGCACAAAGATACTCAATTGACTAACCATTTGCCAACCAATGGTTCCTCATAGAAGACTTAAATGTTAAGGGAATAGTATAATCTAAAAGAAATATTTTAAAGCCATATCAAAATGGAACACTTTAACACGAATTCTATAACAAAGTGCTTTGCTCGGTTAAAATTGATATGGGCCTTTCGAAATGCAAAAGTAAATGAAGGTCAAGACTTCTGATTGGAGTGCAATGCGTGCACGAGTTCATTTGTGAAGCATATTTTTACTAGAATTATTTTCTCCCATAAAACCAATTACTGGATATATTTGTTAATTACTTATCATCTTGTCAATTAACTGCCCTGCAAATATACTATAGACAAAAAATAGAACCACTACAAACATCGGATAATAAGGCCATGTTACCTTAATAATTTCCATGATGCAACACATCACATAAATCATAGGTTCCAAGAATCTGAATATGAAAATAGCTACTCCACATTATCTTGTAGGAATAAGAGAAGAACCTAAATCTCCATACATCCACAATGTACTCTGCAATAAGGCAAGAGACAATGCTAACCTGAATAAACGTTGCAGGATCTGTGGTGATCTCAAGGTAATTCTTAAGGCAGTCCACAATCTGCAAAGAAGGGACAAAATTAATTAGGCGAATTCCTATGGGAACTAGCATGGCAGAAATTATAAAGATAAGCACCTGACGTAGGATGATGAACACAATTCTCATTCTCAGCGAAAAAACTATAATCATGCATATTTTTAGCATTCTTTGGAAATTTATGTACTTAGGGTGACTAAAAGATAAATTTGTCATACTCTCCCTATATTCTTGAAAGAGAAATAAATACTTGGTTTTCTTGTTCTATAATTTAGTAAGAATCTTCGAGGACAAACACATTATGTCAGTTTTTTTTTCTTTTTTGCGGAAGCATATTATATGGCAGTTGAATTTTATATTTGGTGGAATTTCAGTGTTCTTAGTATCTGCAAAACAATTTGCCTCAGAATTTCAAGTTTAAGATAAATAAGAAAATCAGATTTCAAAATTTTTAAAAACCAAACTGACATCCAAAGCAGGTAAAGGGTGCTTCTTCTAGTGAAGTATGCATGCTAACAGTTTAAGGTCCTAACCAAATAGAAAACAGATCATATTTAACAACCTTTTGCAAGCTTCTCTTCTCTATGAAATTTGTAATTTTAACATCTAAGATAAGGGTCTCAGTTATAATTATCGCTAACAAAGTTCAAGTTCCACATACACCCCTATGCATACACCCTTTTCTTGTTACTAACATTAGGGTATGTAAAAAAGATATATTTACTACTAATGATACGTCCTTTCATAAAGAAAAAAAAATGTTGCAAAAGAAAAACATTGAAGGAAAAATGAAATTATAGCGAATGCAAGAAAATCACTGTAATGTGGCTTGCATCTTTTTCTTCAGTATTTCCTCATATTATAGGGGACAACATATGCTTGACTTGAAAATGATTTTCAACGCTCCAATAAATTGTACTTGTAAGAAGAAATTATCATTTTAAATATTGCAAATTACCATATGGATTAGGTGTTCCCCAATCTAGGACTCCTAGGTTAGTTATGCTGATAGAAACAAAGATGACCAAGTTTAAGTGTTGGTTCTCAATGAGCAACACTTTTTTCGTGAATGTGTGTGCAAGAATTCCCCCTATGAAATATTTTCTTATCATTAGTAGTTGATTTCATGTTGTGCTCTTAAGACAATAATTCATGTACTCTCCAGGTATCATATATTCAACAATTTAGAGAAGATCTTCTTAACCTCATAAAACTGCAAACAGCCTTCATTATTTTGCCAATTTTAGGTAAAATATTTCATTTTTTGTGAGCCATGACAATTTGCAACCACACGAACAAAGAAGACCACAATTTTTGTAATCATACATCATGTTTACTGATAATGCGTTGAATCTTAACTCAACAATAAACTCATATGACCTCTTATAATACAACCTCTCGAATAATTAGGACGAAAAGCCGCAAGTCTAGGGTGGGATCCCCTTGCAATGACTCACGGGTGAAGCCCTCAAAATCTAAATGGTTATAAAATTTGCGTTTCCTATTTTGTATTGGAAGTCCCTATATAAAATCCTTAGGGTTTAGGTTATTCTGCATCATGTATCATCTATTATTTTCTTCCATATCCAAGAAAGAATTCCACCGCCGTCTGAGGAAGTAGAGCAGTTAAGGGTGAACATCGTTAAATCTTGTGTCTTTTTTGTGTGTGTGATTCTTCTCTCTCGTCTATTTCTTGTAGCACTATTTATGGTCTTGCTCTTGAAAAAAAAGTACTAATGTGAACTACAAAACTGAGAGCTTAAAGAAGAACCTTGCCATAACTATCACCAAAGCTGCATAATAAATCGGCCAAATCCATCACCAAATCAACCTTAAAATAAAGAAATTTGAACTTAAAGAAGATCCTTTTTCATGATCATCACCAAATCAGTCTAACACAAAGAATTTTGAACTTAAAGACGAACCTTTTTCATGACCATCACCAAATCAGCCTAACAAAAAGAAATATTTGGATCATTTCTTGGAATAAATATTCTCTAAATGTAAATACAAACAGGTTCAATATTGGTGTGAACTTTGTCACCAAAACTGAGATTTGGTTAGTAAAACCAAAGTCAGCTAAAATAACCTTACTGAAAACCATTAGGACTCCAACAATAACAAAGGCCACATGATTGGCCGCAATTGATAGAAATCCATATAAATGTTCTTTCGCTCTGAAAGCAACCTGTTTCATCTGCCTCAGATGCTTTTGGCCAAAGAGTAAGATTTTGTTCTTATAATGTCATCTTAAGAATCTAATAACCTTCTTTGTACTCAAACATTCATAGTTTGAATGATTGTGTTAGACAATTTCTCACTCATGCAGAAAAAATTGCTTACGTTTCTAGACAGCATTCTAGTTATCCTTGTGAACAATTTGCAATCAAACCTCTTATCAGCCCTTCAATAGCCTCATTATATCCTCAAGTAGTGAACTATCCTACTTCTTGCCATGGAATTTGCATCAAATCAGTTTATTATCTGAATAATCTTCAGCATCCAAGTATTGTTCAGAACTAGATGGAAATATGAAATTCAACAATAAAAGCAGTGAACTTTTAGTTTTATACTAAAAGGCATTCATGTGAGGCAAATCATTTACCCTATGCTTTTGGCATGGATCAAAACTAAAAGATGTCAACTTGGTTAACTTCCTGGGATTCGAAACCCTGAATGTGTAAGTATTGCACTTAATTTGGTATTATGACGAAAATAAATGTTATGGGTTGTCACTCTTTCTGGAAGCTTAAGCAGACCTATTTTATGTTTTTGTGATATAAAGTAGAAAATGAACCTTTGTTTCCTTTAGTACACCATGTGGATCATTTGTCGCAATCCAACCAAGCCGCCATCCAGGGACTACCCATCTCTTTGATATGGATCCTAGCGTAAAAACTGGGACAACATGGCCAAACACTCCCATAGGCACAAACGGTTTGGACCCGAAGACAAAATGCCCATATACTTCATCTGCAATGATCAATATACCAAGCTTCTTTGCAGTATTGGCAACCTGAGAAGACATTAAAAGTCAAGAACATCTCGCACACCTATAATTTTAGCCACATTGTGAGTGTAAATGTCTATAAATCCAATAAGCTTTAAACATATAAACCAGAATCCTTTTGTTAAGAAATAAACTATTTACCTTAGACAAATGTTCATAGGTAAAGACATTTCCACATGGATTACCAGGGTTGACAATGACCATAGCAACAGTATTCTTGTCTGCAAGAGCTTCTAAACTATCAAGGTCAACTTCCCAATCCCTCTCAGGGAGAAGATCAAAATGACGAACTTCAATTCCATTATAGGCAGCTCGAGCATGGTAAAATAAATAGCCTGGCCTCGGGAGTAATATGTTTGCACCAGGTCGAGCAAGTATGGAAATTACTATCTCTATTGCTTGAGAACAACCATTTGTGAGGTAAATATCATCAGGAGATAATTTGTAAGGAAGATCATTAGAGAGGTGATCTGCAATTACCCTGTGACATAAAAAGATACAATAATACCTATGACCAAGGGAAACAATGCAAGTGAATTTCGTTGGAAATAAAACAATGAATTTACTGAAGTTAACGAAAATGCAAATGGAGATTGTGTCCATGAGCAAATGATAATATTGTCTCAAACCTTAATATACAAACATTTACAAAGTTAATTTATGTTTTCAGAATCGGATGAACAAGCATATGCATCTGCAAAAGGAATTAACATTTGTAAAGGGAATATATTCATATACGATGACACAGCAGGTTGTAGAAGATGCACGTAAGCGGACGATGAGGCGAGGCGAATGACGAACAAACAATCTTGGCATCCATTGAGAACCTTGGAATCCACCAACGATGTCAATCTGCGAGCCGTCTACTTCAATTTGATAAAAAAAATAATTGCTCTGAAATCCACCAGAGTCACTCTTGAATCCACCATCGAAGGAATCATGAATCCACACAATAAAAGAGCACTAAGTTCAATTTGAGAAAACATTCAAAATCTGATTTTATTCATATAAAAAATAGAGCTTTGTAGATAGAGTTTGACCATAAGAAAAAATCTAAAATAACTAACAAATCATCCTAAGAAAGAAAATTTAGATAACAATAATCCTAATTAATAAAGTCTTTTATATTAACAATATTTGGTGCTACATCAGACTCTCCTTAAAAAAAATTATCCTCGAATTTGGATTGATGTATGGTGGTGTAACTCGGACGAGTTGCGGCTAACAATTTTATGATTACGATGGAGAAGGGGGTTGAACATCTTCTCTTTTATTTTTTTATGACCAAAATGTAAGATAACTATAGGTCTGATCAGCTTGCTCTGGTACCACTTGACGAAGCGGGGTTTCTAAAGATGGGCATAGGCGAGCGATGATGTGATGAGGCAAGGCGAATGACGAACAAACAACCCAGGAATCCACTGGGTCTACAAGTCGTCTAATTCAATTTGATAAGAAAAATAATTGCGCTAGAATTGATGCGGCGGGGTTGGAGAAGATGCACGTAGGTGGGCGACGATGGCAATGAGGAGAGGCGAACGACAAACAAACAATCTCGGAATTCACTGAAAACCTTGAAATCCACCAACGATGTCGAACTACAAGTCATCTGCTTCAATTTGATACGAAAAATAATTTCTTTGGAATCCACCAAAGTCACTTCGGAATCCACTAAAGTTCTTTGGAATCCACTAAATGCATCGTGAAGCCACAAGATAAAAGAACATGAAATTCAATTTGAGAAAATAATTCAAAATCTGATTTTATTCATATCAAAAGAACTCTTATATAAGGGCTTTACAAATAGAGTTTGACCATAACAAAAAATCCAAAATAACTAACAAATCATTTTGAGATAGAAAAAATAGATAACTATAATCCTAACTAATAAAATCTCAATATTTTGTGCCACATCATATGCTCTCCAACAAAATGTATCTCTATATTAAATGGCTTTAAGGAATTATATGAGATGTTATTTGTCTACTAGGTGAAATAACATCTCATATAATTGGAACACAACATGCACTTCTAACTTATTAGAACACATTTTTATTCTTTCAATTTTATTATTACTATCTTGATTACTTTGCTTGGGAATTCACTTGCTTCTTTGGAAATTGTTATTTTTCAAATAATAATAGGATATGTTATTTTCTCCTTTTATCCAAGCAAATGACACAAAAATGATCATCATGAATTGTTTCTTATATCATTTATCAAAATAAGAAAAACATACAAGAAAACTCATTTTGGTTTCTGTCATTTCAGTTTCATCTTCTATGTATCACACCGCAACATTTACTTTTCTACGAGCAATAATGTAAAAGGCAAATAAAGTCTTAAAGAAAGAAAAGTGAATCTTTTGTAAGAAACCAATGCACATAAAGAAAGAGTGAAGACCTCAAGTGGCTAGGAAACCAATTTAATCTTTATAACTCGCTATGAATGTCATTTAGCTAATATATTTCATCATTATTGGTGTATTGATCGGGTTCTACGTTACATATTACCGACACTATGAAGGATTTCTACATTAAAGAAAATTGATGCCAAATGAATAAGACATATTTATATGGGCAATAAGATGTCGGTTAAGACTATTAGATGGTGTTTTCTGATGGGTATATATTACTAGTAATCTGAACATAAAATTAATTGGGCAACCAAAGTACCCTATTCACTTGTTTTAATATGCATGCAATCTGGTTTGCCTAACAATATTAATTTATAAAGTGAATATCTAAATTTCTTAAGTGGAGGTGTCTTATCAAATTACCACTCAAGTGACAATCTTAATATATATTTATTTTTCATATTCGCCTTTATAAACCATTCATAAATAAAGCATATCATAATTAAACACACTATATAATAATAACAACACAAATAATAATGATATACCATAATAATTTAATATTAATAATAAACTATTAATTAAATAATATTAATATAATATTACTATTATTATATTATGAATAATATATCACCAATTATTAATTACAAGTATTGTATTATTATCATTTTATTTTAAAGTATATTAATTACTTAATACGTTAATTTACATCCTAGTCAATTGCATTAAGATATTAATAAGGAATTCTAGGTCTAATCCAAGAAGTTTATATTAATAAGGAACTAAAAAGACTTTCAATGAAATATTGTTCACAATGGCACTCATTGTAAAGGGTCATGGATTTATCTAAATCAATTTCCAATAGATGACTTAGTAAAGAAACAAATGCAAAATATTTCATATGGTTCGATCATTTGTAGTCCTTTATTGTTGAAATGTTAGGAAAGCAACCTAGAAAATATAAAGAATAACTTAGAAAATATCAAAATCACTATATTTATTCTTCAAAGAAGAATATATCACACTTTTTTTCCATTATAATATTTCACCATTTTAACCATTTTTTTATTAGTTTATGCTATTATTTATTATAAAAAACATAGATTAATAATACTATTAAGATTAATTTTTTTAATTAATTTTAAATTATTCTATTTTAACTTTTTATTCACTTAATAAGGATATATCTTATTTTTAGAATATAGACAAATATCCAATCCTACGTATTTATTCTTACTAGTGGCCCCTAAAATAGACCTCTTATTCCTCAAACTCTAATCCATAGACACTATTTTAATCTTGAGAGGACATGGAACACATTACTCTTCACTTTTTTCCTTATTCTAGCATGGACCCATGATAGGCCCGCTGCACAAACACGCCGAGCCCACTCACACAAGCGCCGAGACAACCTTGTGTGTTCCGCCCTTCAGAAAATATATAAATCTTGAGGGATTTTTCTCTCACCTGCTGCTGCTCTTCTTGCTACAGCAACATAGGGTTTCACCGATCTCTTCTTCCAGACGATCTCTGCAGATGAGTGCTCCTTTCAACCTTGTTTATTACTTCTTCTCTTCTTGCCGTGACTCCTGTGTTTTTGCTCCTTGCAGTTGTAGACGACAGTTCATGGCAGAGAGAAAGGAAAGAACAGAAAGGGAAACAAGAGGTATTCGAGCTCCTCAGCTCCAAGAAATTGAAGATACAAGATAAGTTTCCAGAACTAACTTTTTCCTGATGCCCTCTTCCCCTTATAGCATCTTCTATTTATATGTCTCATATAACTGTTTCTTGAATACATGTTCACATTCATACATGTTTTTATTTCAACATATGTTTCTACAGCTTACATCTTATATTTCGTACATGAACTATTCTCTATTTTTCTACAAAGTCCTTCAAATACCTTGGTCGATTATGTTTCCTTGCTGACCTCCTCTTATCTTCTTCTCTTTTGTTCATAACATTTACTCCCAGGGCAGAAAAACTGACCTCATCCTTGAGGTCAAAAGTAGGATAAGTCTCTAAAAACGCGTCGTAGTCTTCCCAAGAGGCGTCCTCCAACGGACAGCCATCCCATTGAACTAGGATCTGTCATATAAACTGCCCCTGACGTTTAATAGTCCGTGAAGACAAAATAGAGATAGGACTAGTTATAGGACCTGATATATCTGACAATTCAGGCAAATCAGTTGAAGAAATTTCTGCTCCAAGAGCTTTCTTCAACTTAGATACATGAAAAACCGGATGAATCTTAGAAGTTAGCGGAAGCTCCAGTTCATAAGCTACTGAACCAACCTTTTTAAGAATTTTAAAAGGGCCAAAAAAACGTTTAGCCAACTTGTTGGAGCTTCTCACAGCTAGAGACCCCTGTCTATAGGGTTGTAATTTCACAAAAACCAGATCCCCAACAGAGAATTCTTTATCTGTTCTATGTTGATCAGCTAAAGATTTCATTCTCTGCTGAGCATGTAGTAGCTGAGTTTTAAGAATCCGAAGGGCTTCATCCTTGTCTTTTAACTCAGAATCTACTGCCTCAATATCAGCTTGACTTTTGATATATGCCGGAATAGTTGGAGGTGGCCTTCCATACACAACTTCAAATGGAGTTGAAGTGTGATAAGAAGTATTGAAACAGTACTCAACCCATGATAGAAACTTTAACCAATCAGATGGCTTAGCCATCACAAATCCTCTGAGATACTGTTGTAAAACCCTATTAAGAACCTCAGTCTGTCCATCTGTTTGAGGGTGATATGCTGTGCTCATACACAGTTTAGTATTACTCAATCTGAAAAGTTCCCTCCAAAAAGAACTGACAAACACAGAATCTCTATATGAAACAATAGTTCTAGGAAAACCATGCAATTTAACCACAATATCCACGAAGAGCTTAGCTACTTTAGTAGCTGTATAATGAGTGGGTAAAGCACCTAAGTGACAATACTTAGAGAGTCTGTCCACAATGACCAATATAATTGAATGTCCAGCTGATAAAGGCAAGGAAGTTACAAAATCCATAGAAATATCTTCCCAAATTCTGTCTGGAATTGGCAAAGGTTGTAACAAACCAGCAGGACTAGTTGTACAATATTTAATTTGCTGACATACCACACATTTCTGAATAAAAGTCTTCACAGAATTTTTAAGATCATCCCACACAAAGTCAGCAGCCAGTCTCTTATAAGTCTTAAGTAACCCCAAATGGCCTCCTACAGGGGTTTCATGAAACTCCTTTAGTAATAATGGAATCACAACTGCATTAACCGGCAAATATATCCTGCCATTGACAAATAACAGACCATCTCTATAGAGCATCTTAGATTGTGGAAGTTGTCTCTGTTGTAGATCTTTTATCAATTGTTGTAACTGAGATACTCATCCTTTATCTGATCAATGAAAAGATAGGCATTGAAAATCCACAGAATTGAATCTAAAAAATAAACAGTCTAGATAAAGCATCGGCTACTTTATTTTCAACTCCAGGCTTGTACATAATAGAATAATCATAGCCCATTAGCATGACCAAAAATTGTTGTTGCTCAGGGGTTTGAATTACCTGAGTTAAAATTTCCTTTAAACTTCTATGGTCAGTTTTAATAACAAAATGATGTCCCAAAAGATATTGTCTCCACTTCTTGACAACCTCCACAATAGCATATAACTCCCTCACATAGACAGAAGCCTTTTGCATTGTAGGAGTTAATTTCCTACTGTAATAACATATTGGATGATTTCCTGTAATAAAACTGCTCCAATACCTGTTCCTGAAGCATTTGTCTCCAGAACAAAGGTCTTAGAAAAATTAGGCAAGTGAAGAATAGGGGCAGTGACTAGGGCTTCTTTAAGAGTATAAAAGCCTTGCTAGCTGCTTCACTCCAATTGAAGGAGTCCTTTTGTAGTAGATCAGTTAGAGGTCCTGCTATAGTAGCATAGCCTTTCACAAACCTTTTGTAATACCCTGCCAGACCCAAAAAGGCTCTCAATTGTTTGACAGTAGTTGATGAAGGCTAATTTTGAACTGCCATTATCTTGGCAACATCAGGCTCAACCCCCAGAAAAGACACAACATGCCCCAAATATTCAATTCTGTGTTTAGCAAAATAACATTTATTTTGCTTAAGAAAAAATCCATTCTCTTGTAAACAACTAAGAGTAGTGGATAAATGTTGAGCATGAGCAAAGATATGAGCACTGTAGATCCACACAAAATCTCCAACTGCCATCCTTCTTTTTAACGAGTAACATTAGAGACAAAAAAGGACTGGAGCTGTGTTGAATCACTCCCTGATTAAGCATCTCCTTAACCAACTTTTCAATCTCATTTTTTTGAAAATGAGGATACCTGTATGGTTTAACATTTACAGGTCGACTCCCAGGCAATAAATGAATTTGGTGTTGAACATCCCTTAGAGGTGGCAAACCTGTAGGAACTTCAAAAACCTTATCAAATTTGTCCAAAATAATTTGAATCTGATCATCTGACTTTTCTTGAGAGTCTTGAATGTCTTGCTCTAGAATAAGATGAAAACATGACATAAATTCTTCCATAGAAAATAATCTTCTTAGCTGATGATGAATGATGACTTTAGAGGCCAAACTGTCTAACCAAGTAACCAGATTTCCTGATTATTCCAATGAAAAGTCATAGTCAAGTTAGAATAATCCATGGTTACTGGACCCAATTTCTGTAACCATTGGACCCCCAAGACCACATCAGCACTCTCAATAGGTAAAACATAAAAATCATCAGCAAATGAAAAATCCTTTATTAAGATCTCCACATTAGAACAAAGTCCAGCACATCTCAACCTCTCCCCATTTCCAACCATGACACTAAAATGAGGTGAAGGAATAATTGACGGTCCCAACCTGGAAACAACCTTCTCTCAGACAAAATTATGAGTAGATCCACTATCCACCAAAATAGAAACATAAGACCCCAAAATAGATCCTTGTAGTCTCAAAATTTGTGGCCTATGTACCCCAGCTAGGGCATATAAACTGATCTCCAAATTCTCCTGTGCACCATCCTCCAGAATTGGCCTTTCAGAAAGCTCAGAAACTGTTCCATCTTCTGCTAATAGTAAAAGAAATTGCTGTTTGCATTTATGCCCTCTATGAAACTTCTCATCACAATTATAGCATAAGCCTTTTTCCCTCCTAGCAAGCATTTCAAATGCAGATAATCTTTTGACAGACAAAGAACTTGTAGACTCTGCATTCTTAATAGGAGTGATAGCAGAAGCAGTGGAACTAGGTTTAGTGGACTGAAACCCTGGAACTATTACAGATAAAGGCTTGAGATTAACATTATTTTGAGGAAATTGCTGAAATTGTTGAGGTTTAGGAGACATATTTGCCATGTCCAAAAACTTTTCCTCTTGAAATTTAGCTAAGCCAATTGCCTGCATAAGTGTCTTAGGTTGCAGAGCAATAAGTTCCCTCCTTATATAAGGTTTAAGCCCAGATACAAAACAGGATAACAAGAAGGATTCTGACAATCCAATCACCCTGTTAGATAGGGCCTCAAATTCTGATTGATAAGAAACAACAAAATCTTTTTGAATTAGCTTTGATAATGCCCCCTGATGATCTTTGAATTCAGAAGGTCCAAATCTGATTTCCAAAGCCTTCAAAAACTGTGGCCATGAAGTCAATTGCTTGTTTTTGTGCATCCATCTAAACCACTGTAGAGTAGCACCCTCAAAAGCAAAAGACACCACCGTAATTCTTGTCTCCTCAGCTACATTATAGAAATCCAAAATTGCTCAACTTTAAAGATCCAGTCCAATGGATCAGCACCACAAAACTTAGGAATATCTAATTTGATATTCCTCAAAACAGGCAAATTCTCAGTAGAAACTGGAGTAGCATTAGAAGAAATCCCAGGATTAGAATCTTGATTGGTAGTATTAGGAGTAACATCAGAATCCATTCGTTTAGCAAGAGTATCATACTTTTTGTTCAATGCATTTAGACTTTCATTAAAATATCCCATCTGCTGCTCCATGAATGATTGCATTTTGATCACAGCCTCCTCCACTCTGGACCATCTTGTGCCCTCAGCCATGGAAGACCAGAAAACCAAGAAAACCAGAAAACCAGATGATAGAGCAAGAGCACCAAATGATAGGCCCGTTACTGTGCAGCCCAAACACGCCGAGTCCACTCACACAAGCGCCGAGACAACCTTGTGTGTTCCGCCCTTCAGAAAATATATAAATCTTGAGGGATTTTTCTCTCACCTGCTGCTGCTCTTCTTGCTACAGCAACATAGGGTTTCACCGATCTCTTCTTCCAGACGATCTCTGCAGATGAGTGCTCCTTTCAACCTTGTTTATTACTTCTTCTCTTCTTGCCGTGACTCCTGTGTTTTTGCTCCTTGCAGTTGTAGACGACAGTTCATGGCAGAGAGAAAGGAAAGAACAGAAAGGGAAACAAGAGGTATTCGAGCTCTTCAGCTCCAAGAAATTGAAGATACAAGATAAGTTTCCAGAACTAACTTTTTCCTGATGCCCTCCTCCCCTCATAGCATCTTCTATTTATATGTCTCATATAACTGTTTCTTGAATACATGTTCACATTCATACATGTTTTTATTTCAACATATGTTTCTACAGCTTACATCTTATATTTCGTACATGAACTATTCTCTATTTTTCTACAAAGTCCTTCAAATACCTTGGTCGATTATGTTTCCTTGCTGACCTCCTCTTATCTTCTTCTCTTTTGTTCATAACATTTACTCCCAGGGCAGAAAAACTGACCTCATCCTTGAGGTCAAAAGTAGGATAAGTCTCTAAAAACGCGTCGTAGTCTTCCCAAGAGGCGTCCTCCAACGGACAGCCATCCCATTGAACTAGGATCTGTCATATAAACTGCCCCTGACGTTTAATAGTCCGTGAAGACAAAATAGAGATAGGACTAGTTATAGGACCTGATATATCTGACAATTCAGGCAAATCAGTTGAAGAAATTTCTGCTCCAAGAGCTTTCTTCAACTTAGATACATGAAAAACCGGATGAATCTTAGAAGTTAGCGGAAGCTCCAGTTCATAAGCTACTGAACCAACCTTTTTAAGAATTTTAAAAGGGCCAAAAAAACGTTTAGCCAACTTGTTGGAGCTTCTCACAGCTAGAGACCCCTGTCTATAGGGTTGTAATTTCACAAAAACCAGATCCCCAACAGAGAATTCTTTATCTGTTCTATGTTGATCAGCTAAAGATTTCATTCTCTGCTGAGCATGTAGTAGCTGAGTTTTAAGAATCCGAAGGGCTTCATCCTTGTCTTTTAACTCAGAATCTACTGCCTCAATATCAGCTTGACTTTTGATATATGCCGGAATAGTTGGAGGTGGCCTTCCATACACAACTTCAAATGGAGTTGAAGTGTGATAAGAAGTATTGAAACAGTACTCAACCCATGATAGAAACTTTAACCAATCAGATGGCTTAGCCATCACAAATCCTCTGAGATACTGTTGTAAAACCCTATTAAGAACCTCAGTCTGTCCATCTGTTTGAGGGTGATATGCTGTGCTCATACACAGTTTAGTATTACTCAATCTGAAAAGTTCCCTCCAAAAAGAACTGACAAACACAGAATCTCTATATGAAACAATAGTTCTAGGAAAACCATGCAATTTAACCACAATATCCACGAAGAGCTTAGCTACTTTAGTAGCTGTATAATGAGTGGGTAAAGCACCTAAGTGACAATACTTAGAGAGTCTGTCCACAATGACCAATATAATTGAATGTCCAGCTGATAAAGGCAAGGAAGTTACAAAATCCATAGAAATATCTTCCCAAATTCTGTCTGGAATTGGCAAAGGTTGTAACAAACCAGCAGGACTAGTTGTACAATATTTAATTTGCTGACATACCACACATTTCTGAATAAAAGTCTTCACAGAATTTTTAAGATCATCCCACACAAAGTCAGCAGCCAGTCTCTTATAAGTCTTAAGTAACCCCAAATGGCCTCCTACAGGGGTTTCATGAAACTCCTTTAGTAATAATGGAATCACAACTGCATTAACCGGCAAATATATCCTGCCATTGACAAATAACAGACCATCTCTATAGAGCATCTTAGATTGTGGAAGTTGTCTCTGTTGTAGATCTTTTATCAATTGTTGTAACTGAGATACTCATCCTTTATCTGATCAATGAAAAGATAGGCATTGAAAATCCACAGAATTGAATCTAAAAAATAAACAGTCTAGATAAAGCATCGGCTACTTTATTTTCAACTCCAGGCTTGTACATAATAGAATAATCATAGCCCATTAGCATGACCAAAAATTGTTGTTGCTCAGGGGTTTGAATTACCTGAGTTAAAATTTCCTTTAAACTTCTATGGTCAGTTTTAATAACAAAATGATGTCCCAAAAGATATTGTCTCCACTTCTTGACAACCTCCACAATAGCATATAACTCCCTCACATAGACAGAAGCCTTTTGCATTGTAGGAGTTAATTTCCTACTGTAATAACATATTGGATGATTTCCTGTAATAAAACTGCTCCAATACCTGTTCCTGAAGCATTTGTCTCCAGAACAAAGGTCTTAGAAAAATTAGGCAAGTGAAGAATAGGGGCAGTGACTAGGGCTTCTTTAAGAGTATAAAAGCCTTGCTAGCTGCTTCACTCCAATTGAAGGAGTCCTTTTGTAGTAGATCAGTTAGAGGTCCTGCTATAGTAGCATAGCCTTTCACAAACCTTTTGTAATACCCTGCCAGACCCAAAAAGGCTCTCAATTGTTTGACAGTAGTTGATGAAGGCTAATTTTGAACTGCCATTATCTTGGCAACATCAGGCTCAACCCCCAGAAAAGACACAACATGCCCCAAATATTCAATTCTGTGTTTAGCAAAATAACATTTATTTTGCTTAAGAAAAAATCCATTCTCTTGTAAACAACTAAGAGTAGTGGATAAATGTTGAGCATGAGCAAAGATATGAGCACTGTAGATCCACACAAAATCTCCAACTGCCATCCTTCTTTTTAACGAGTAACATTAGAGACAAAAAAGGACTGGAGCTGTGTTGAATCACTCCCTGATTAAGCATCTCCTTAACCAACTTTTCAATCTCATTTTTTTGAAAATGAGGATACCTGTATGGTTTAACATTTACAGGTCGACTCCCAGGCAATAAATGAATTTGGTGTTGAACATCCCTTAGAGGTGGCAAACCTGTAGGAACTTCAAAAACCTTATCAAATTTGTC
>LTAE01011435.1:0-15241 GCA_001647135.1 Pontederia paniculata | reverse complement strand
TCCGCCACCACCTGTGGCCGGCCTGCTTGACACCGTGCCATCTTCCCTCTTCAACTGCTCTGGTCGCCCATTGATTGCACCTCAATCAACTGGACGTCCACTCCTGACATTGAAGATTTGTGATGATCCTTCGATCGCTCACGGCACCCTTTGGTCGACCGTCCTGATAGTGCATCACCTCCTTCAACTTCTCTGGTTGCTCGCTGACTGCACCTCAATCACTTGGACCCCACTTCTGGAATTGAAGACTTGTCAAGATCCTTTGGTCACCCGCTGCACCATCGGTCGACCGACTTGACCCGTGCCAGCACCTCTGGCACATCTGTGGTCGCCCACTGATTCCTCCTGAATCCTTCGGGCGTCCACCTTTCCTCTTCTGAAAACTCCGGGCATCCGCTCATTCAACACTGAGATCCTCGGACGTCTGTTCCCTCCTCCGTTAGTACTTTGGTCGTTCGCTCATTACCCAATGAGATCTTCGGACATCCACCAAAGCTTCCTCTAATAGGTCCGGACGTCCGCTCATTCCCTCCTGAAACTTCGGACGTCCACTGTCTTCTCCAGTCCTTCTCTGGACGTCCACTGACATCTTTCCAGATTCCTCGAACATCCATTTCTTCATCTGTCAAACTTCCTGGTCGACCACTCTTCTGTCTCTTCAGACTTCGGACGACCTCTGACACTCCATCAGTCGTCCGCCCATCCTGCGGTTGTCCGATCCTCAACCTCCATCAGTTCTGACAAACTCCTGGACGCCTGCTTGTCTTCTCCCAAGACACTAGACGTCCTTTGTTTTCACCTGATGTCAACCAATCGCCCGCACTCAGCCTGCGATCGACCACTCTCCTTCTGCCTTCTACTTTGGTCGTCCACTACTTCTGCACTAGAGCCTTCAGACGTCCACTCTCAGCTTTGGCAATCTATTGATCGTCCATTGTCTCCACCATGAGCCCTTTGGACGTCCATTACCATCATCCTCAGATTTTTGGTCGTCCGCTCTGCAACCTTGGGCGACCTCTTCTTTGATTAGCCAAGACTCATTCTTCGGTTAAGTCTTCACTGGGCATCAACTTTTCCTTGGATCGCCTGTTCTCCAACTCTGGTTGTAAGGGTATTACCTTCGGTCGCCCATTCTCATCATCGGACGACCTCTCCTATTTAGCCCTTTGCTTCGGTCGTCCCCTTTATTTCTTTGGTCGACCGTTCAGCTTTTGGTCCCTCTTCTCATGCATCTTCCTTCAATATTGGTCGATCACTTCATATTCTTAGGACGACCACTGCACACATGAAGTTCTTCTGAAATGTCTTCCATGTGCATAGGTCGTCCATTCCTTTAGCTTTGGTCGACCTATCAACTTCTGAACTTGAAACATCATGTTTCATAAATCAACTCAACAAGTTCATCGGTACAAACTAAGTTCCCTTACAAATTTATGATCATCAAAACAATCTCGGGATCCTGGATTCAACAATTTATCTCTACCGTTTACTGGATTCCTTTGAGAATCACTAAGTCCCCTATGGAATATTATTAATGAGATTTTATTTGGGTCAGAAAGGAACTCCATGATATTGGCATCGGTTTCTTTGAATCTTCTTGCACTGGTAATCGCTCACTATTAATTGAAATAACTGATGACGTAGGACAACATAATTGAAAAATAATAAAATGATCCTAACTACTAATTTAATAACCGAACTTGAACATACTAAACTTGAACATCCTAAGTACTAATGGAATTAATGTTCTTGTCGTTGATGGACTTATGTCATAAAACAAGAGGTAAAGCAAAGTATATAAAAATGTAAAATAATTAAAAGTAGAACTACTATTTATAAATATGATTGCATAATAGAAAATGTTCTCTTTTACCTATGTCTTCATATATGTTTTACAATTATTATCCTTTACATATTGGACTTCATGACTCATGAGAGAATTACTGTATTTTGATTCTCCAGATATAATAGATGATTATGACGCAATAGTAGCATAATGATATTCGTGAAGGAATAATTTGCACATGGTATATGTCCTAGTTATCATTGAAGTATTGATTTCCGCAATGATACATTTATAATATTGACAAATGAATTGATCAAAAGTAAGGTAAAAGATATAAGTTCGTACCGTCTCCTAAAGAATATTTCGCTACTGATGGAATATGCTTATGAGAATATTTAATAATATTTTTTATCATTTAAGTCGAACACCTCTTATTAATACAACATCCCTTTGTCTTTGTGCATTTTCACTAGAGCTGCTCATTTTTTTATCAGAAGCATGTGATTTAGTTTTTTTATTGATCAGACTCTTCAACACTATGATTGAAAATAATTTCGACGATACATTTGTCTTTCTTTGCTCCAATCTTATCTCATGGTCAATGAGAAAGATGCAATGTATAGATTATAGATTATTTCTGTACAATAAGAGTATAGATTATTTCTGAACAATCAGAGTATAGATTATTTCTGCACACTAATACAACTTTTGTGACTTCGCTCCCTATAACATCCCAAATCCTCATCACAATAGATGGACAACCAAGATTGAAAGATTGTTAAATAAGAGGTTTGGCCCAATTAAAAGTCCACCCAAACCCTAATCCCCTACCTATATAAATCCCTAAATAATTCCCCAAAAACCTATAGTTCTGCCCTAGCCATCAGGTGAGTTGTCTCTCCCCTCTCTTTTTCTCCTCCCTCTTTTCTTCTCTCTTGGGCTTCAACCTCGGGATTTGTGCCAAGAGGAGGTGACACAGAGGACAACACACAGAACAAGAGATATAATCTAAGGGGTAAAACGTATAGAAGATAATCGCAAGGTATGTAATTTGAATCTTTAAGAATGATTGATATGTGGGTTTTAATCGATTATTAATGATGAATAATTAGAATTTTTGGTATTATTGATTGTCTGGCTATCAGATTTGTATGGAAAAGTCTTCTGTTCGATTCAATGTTTTTTAGCCGAACACGTGTCGTGTTACCCAAACACGGTTCGCGCTCTAAGCTCCTACATGGGACCGACGACGGAAACTAGACAAACGGATCACGTTCAATTGAACACGGTCCGAGTCCCAAGGAAAATGGCTGCACCGCCTCGGCTCACGCTATCATGCCCTCCGTGTTTCTTGGGTCCACGTGCCCAAGGACACCGGTCGTGTTTATCTCCGACGCGGCCAATCGAAACCCTAACGAAAAATGGATTAAATAATGTCCGCGAAGAAATCGACCAAAACAGGTCGTGTTGACCTACACGGGCCGCGTTGCCTACGGGATCAAATCAAGGGTCTTCTTAATCCGATTTAAAGTAGGAACAACATGGACCGTGTCACACCTGACACGGGCCGTGTTCCGTGATAATTGATGTCATGATTGATTTATTGATTAAATTTAAATTAAGGTAGGTTTAGTAGCCTTTCACGTGAATTTAGCTTAATAGGTAATTGAAAGATAAAAGATATTAATGTTTGTGACTGAAATTATGCATGAAGAGGAAGGGCCCGATGGACTTGGAGAAGAAGCTTTAATCCTATAAGGATTATTGGTATTTTCCCAATTGTTTATTAAGAACAAACTTTAATTCTATAAGGGTTATTGGTATTCTGAGCTACTGCAAGAGGGCAGACTTTATTCCTATAAGGGTTATTAGTGTCTTCGGTTATTGATAGGGAGAGTAGGCTTTAATCCCCTGAGGGTTATTGGTGCTCTCTCTCTCTAGGTTTAATTGTTATTGTTATTGACGGGTCTCAGGTTGACCCATGGTCTAGCTAGTCATATTGGCCCCGGATCGCTGAAATCTTCATGTACTAATAATTGAAAGTGATTGATTGAAAGTAATTGATTAAAAGTAATTGGTTGAAAGTGATCGATTGTAATTGATTGAAAAGAAGAAAGATCAAAGATGAAAGAATTGAATGACATTGATGAATTATTGTTTATAATAGGAAAAGAATACTTGTTTAATTATCCTGGATTATTGTTCTTTAATATGATCTTATTACATATCCTGGATTATTCTAATTTTGCTGGCAACCCGAATGCTAGGTAGGAATGATGACGTTGTTGATGATGATGGAGTCTATGATGGTCAACTTACATATGGAATATGATCCTGATTAATGTGTCACTAATCTAGTTTGAAGTCTTCTATGAAATAGAGAGGATGTTGAACTCTATCATTTAGAGGGCGTTTGGTATGAGGTAATCCAGATAGATTATCGGTTATTCAATTTAAAATTTCCAGGGCCCACTATATTATCACGTTTGGCTGCAACAGATTACCGGTAATTTTTACTTCTCTAGTAATCTGAATTATCACCTTACTGGTAATGAAGATAGCACCCATGGGAGGTGTCTTTTCAGATTACCAGCAAGATGACATGCATTTTGACAAAATTATCCCTCCAACTAAATTTTAAAAATATTTATATTTTATTACAAAATAATAGTGTTCAACATTATCTTCTTTTTTTTAATTATTTTACGACTGGTTGATAATATAAACTCATATTTTGACCTAACTCACTTTTTTTTTATTTTTTTTTATTTTAATTCAACAATTTTGAAGGGTATTTTAGAAATTTTTTGTTTCATAATTTAAATTATAATTTGTGTTATTGCTACTTACCAAACACTATATATAATATTACCGATAATTTATAAAGTGGTAATCTATTTTAGTGGTGATCGAAATTACCGGTTAACAAAAATTGGGAATGCGCCAAATGGTCCCTTAATATTCTATTATGATATATTGATAGATTTTAGTTTTCTATTAGAATGAATGTAATAGACTTATTAGTATTTTTTATATACCAGAGATGTTTAATTTTAAAATATTGTGTTTATATGATATGGCCCTAGGGTTGACTGGTCAAATAATCAAACTAAAGATAATAATATTATGTGATAGCGTCTTCAAGATGTATGTTTTGTCAAGTGACAAGATGCGATTTTGAAAGCGTTACACTCGCTCTTTTACCATCTTCACATAATTCATGAGTCAGATTCTGTCACTTGAGAATTAGTTGAAACTATACATAACTATTATAAAGCATCAGTTGACACTAAACATGTGTAGGTGAATTTTATCATTCTGTTCTTGACAAAGTTATACATTGAAGACTTAATGTTCAATTCATTTTGTTGAAAATAATTGAATTTTACTAAATATACTAGATAAATTACATTAACTATCTTAAAACGGCTGTCAGATTAAATAATAATTACTAATTATTTCTTGTGTATAATTAGTGTTAAATATGAGTTGAATATCGTCCGGATGCCGGCCAAGATAATATTTTAAGAAAGAAAAAAAATAAAAATTAAGTCGGATCGAATTATGTTTGTGCTTATCAAAACATAATTAGGAATGTGTGAGCGAAACCAACCCCGCCTTATTATCTAAACTAATCTCACATAATTAATGTTTTGTTCGCCAGTTGGCAAAAGAAACAAAAAATTAATGGCATTAATTTAAAAAATATCTCCCCAAAGATTTGCCATCACAACAAATCATATCTTACCCGTTCGTGCTAATCCGTGGGCTCCTTCCAACCGACGCTTCCCATTCTCCCAATTTTTTTCCATCATGACATCACAGCCGTCCGATCGATTCTAAATCCGGGCGACACAAGTATAAATACGGGGAAAGGCGCAGACGAAAAAGCCTCCATCTCCCTTTTCAGGTTTTTATTTTCTCTCTCTTAGGGTTAGGGTTCCTTTGGGAGAGGCGGCGATGACGGAGGCAAGGATCAAGGGGACGGTGAAGTGGTTCAACGACACCAAGGGCTACGGCTTCGTCTCCCCGGACGACGGCAGCGAGGACCTCTTCGTCCATCAGTCCTCCATCAACACCGACGGCTTCTAGCGGTGGCGGCTATGGCGGTCGCAGCGGCGGCGGCTATGGTGGCGGATACGGCGGCGGAGGCGGCGGGGGTGGCGGATCGTGCTACTCCTGTGGTGAATCTGGCCATTTCGCCAGGGACTGCACCAACGGCGGGGGTGCAGGTGGCGGTGGCGGTGGCGGTGGGAGGTACGGGGGCAATGGTGGAGGTAGGTACGGAGGCGCAGGAGGCGGAGGTGGTGGTGGTTCCTGCTACAACTGCGGCGAGTCCGGGCACTTTGCTAGGGATTGCCCTTCCAAGGCCTGAAGGTCTCCTCAAGCGCTTCTTCCTTAGTAGTCGTTACTTTTTTGCTGGCGATAATAGTAGTTTGTTGTCAGGGGGATGTTATAAGAACTGACCTGTCTTTATTTCATATTCTAGTTTATTTGCAAGGATTTAGCCAATTTTGGCTTTATGTTATTCTGGTCCTAATGATGATGTCTGATATAGGGAAGGATTGGTTGATTAAGTGGTTTTACACTTACCTTATTTGCAAATCTCGTCCTTCTCTGTAATTTTTTGGTATACAAGAAGCGTTTTTGGTTAATGAAAGGATTTCTTATCATATCTGATGATCTCCTGTCTCATATTATAGATAATTTTTAATATATTCGTTTTCGTTTCTCGTTGATTTGAATTGTATCTATTTCATGCGCTGTTCATCCAACTTTGATGTATTGGTTTCTTTTCCAATTCGATATATTCAAACTTTATTTTTATGCTTCCTGTTATCCTGTTAATGTGCTCTTCACTGTCGCCGATTTATTTAGTTCTTGGTTTGTCTAAAAAGTTTATGCCATCACTTTGAGTTCTCCTGTTGTTGGTAATGATGCAACGAATATCCCAACTTTTTCTATTCATGCTCTTGTTTATTGTCATGCGTCCTCTAATATGTATTTGATACATTATATGGAGCACTTAAGTTGTCGAATCTTGTAACTTCTTTACTTGTTTACCCTCTCGTCTCGTAGGTGCCGTTTGGCCTATTTCCAGTTTTTATTAGAATGTAATTTAAATCATCATTAAAATAGATTATCACTTTATAAATTATCGATAATATCATATATAGCATTTGGTAGGTAGCAAAAATATAAATTATAATTTAAATTATGAAACATAAAATTATTAAAATATTTTTCAAAATTGTTGAATTAAAATAAATATAAACAAATAGAACATAATGTTAGGTATTCATAAAATAATTAAACAAATAGAACATAATGTTCAATACTATTATTTTGTAATAAAATATAAATATTTTAAAGTTTGGTTGAATGAATAATTTTATCATAATGCATGTCATTTTTCTGATAATTTAGAAACTGATAATTTAGAAAGACATCCATGAATGCTACATATACCAAACGGCTCCTTAGTTTTATCTGTGAATTTGATTTTATTTTAACTTTAATTGTTGGATAATCTCGCTTCGCTCATTCATTGGCTGAAGCACATACAAAATGTCAATGTTACAATGCATTAGTTTATAAAACGTCTTTTTGTGCAGTTATTTTTAGAGTTTTTAGAATCCTTGCGGGGATTTTTCGATCGGCTCTCAATTTTGAGGAATTTTTTTTCTCGTGGAGACATGGATTGGGGGCAATCGGGGCGGAGAACATTGTCCTCGCGGATTCTCAACTCTCACACATATATATATTTAATAAAATATTTTAAAATTAATTATATTAATATAATATTATTTAATTAGTATTTATGATTATTTATTTATTAATACAAATTATAATATTTAATATATAATATTATATTTTTATCAATATTATTTTCTTTAATTTTATTGCATATTTTCTTGTTGACTATTAATTTGAATTACAATTTTTAAAATAGGAAAAATATTTCTTTTATATTGTAATGATTTTGTTACTACAAAATCATATATAAAAATATAGAAACTTTATCTTTTGCATGAAATCACACACGTAAGATAAGTGACCTCGATATGTTATTCGACGCCGAAAGGAGTGAGTGTTGGTAGTGAATAGTTGTGAGAGAAATAATAAATATAATATTTATATGTCTTTATTAAATAGGGCTTACATATTTGTCGACATTATTAATTATTAATATTAATTAACATGATTTTAATTATCGTGTTAGATAATGACGAAAAATTGTTACTGCTCGTTTTAATTATATAAATTAGTATGTCATAAAATAACATTTAATCAGTATTTATTTTATTTTTATTAAATAGCTACTAAATAATTATAATATTATATTTATTAAAATGCTGAAATGACTAGCTAATTAACATTTCCCACTATTTTATTTTCAATAACATAATAGTACCAAACAACGTGATAATATATAATTAACTAATACATAAAAATGTTATTATCAAAACATTTATAATCTTTATTTTATTATTAATGTTATATTTTTGTGTAGAATTCAATTAATGTTAAAACTTATTAATTAGACAAATGATTATATATTTATTAAGACTTAATAATTTAATAAAGTAAATTTAAAAAAAAATAAAGAAATAAGTAAATTGTTCTTGTCAAGAACAATTTGTTCTTATTTTGGTAAAAGAAAGTGATATGACGAAGTGGTTTCAAAAATGGAAAATAAAATACTATTTCTAGGATGTTTGGATGAAAAATACAAGAATAAGATAGTTTGTTCTCATTTTATATTTTTTGTACCAAACAAGCCCTACTTCTACAATTTATTTATATGAGGGAGTAGAATTAGGTTAATGAATGACATTGACATGGTACCTTTTCTATGTTCCCCTTCCTCTCAAGTTTTTTTCACTAATGTAGTTTGTGATAGATATGCAATGTTATCATAATCAGACTAGAGATCGGATCGGATGATTAACTGAGTCACGATTGAATCGATTTCATCGGATTCAACTGAATTGAATCAAATTTTATTAAAGTAATATTATTTATATGATATATAATATAATTAATATTATATATTATATAAAATATTTGATAATAACTGACTAATAATTAGATATAATCTAAATATTATTTATTGTATTTTTAAAATATGATGCTTATTTAAAATAATGATGATTAATAAATTATTATTATCTTTTATTTACTATGTGATAGTAATAATGATATTAATTTATTTTATTTTGTCTCACTTTTAATTTGATCATTTTATTTTATTCTTTTCAATTTTCACCTTCTTTCCCTCTATTTCTACTAATTCTCTTATATTTTGTCATTTCATTTTCATTTTGCCTAATGTTATTTTTTTTAAATCTCTTCTATTTCTTTCAATATTTTTTTATCTTGATTTGAGTTGAATCATTTTTTTAAAAAAATAATGCTTATAAAAATACATGAGATGATATATTATTATTTAGGTAATACTAATAATGTTGTATTAATTAATTTATCTCAAATTATTGCTAACTTTTCTTGAACTCTTTCCTTTTCTATTTCCATTTCTTTTTCTTATTTACTCTCTTTCTATTTATTTCCTATTTCCAAATTTGTTGTTGACAAATATTTTCCTTTTATAATATTTAATGTATATCGAAAATTTTTGCTGTTTGACATTTTTTCGATGCTAATATTTTCATATTAATTATTTTAATTCAAATTGTATTCTCTTTCCTATTATTTTAGTTGACTTCCAATTATTACCAAATCTTTCCTTTTGTTTAATTTCCATTTCTCTTTATTCATTCTCCTCCCATATTTGTTATTGCTTCCCATTTTATTTTTTGTAATCGTTTTCAAATACTTTCCTTTTATACAAATTTTGCTTCCATTTTGGTATTTTTTTCATTTTGATTATTTTTTTTCAAATTTGAAGTTGAACCCGATTTTTGACCAGTTCACCTGTTTCATCCGGTTCAAACTGATTTTATCCGGTCCAACGTTACTTCCTTTTTTGCATTAAAATCGAATCAGTCCAGCCACCGGTTTGTTGTTGAACCAACCGGTCCGGTCCAGTTTCAATAACATTGGTGATATGTAGTAAAATGTGTTAACTTCGTTTCCAGTTTCTTTTATAGAATTCTCAATAAATGACAAAATCGACAGAGGGTAAAATGCGTGTGCAATATTGTTTACAACATGATCCATTTTTACTCATAATATAATATATTATTATATTATGTTAGTGTTGACCTGTGTTCATAGACTCACATTAATAAGTCTGCACACTCTTAGTTCAGTGGTAATTATTTTTTAGACCAATCTTAGAAAAGACGATAGACTTATGTAACTTATCTAACATGTCATTTAGTTGGCGAATATGTCGTCTCTATTTTACAATGACTTTATTTAGTTCATGAAAGTCAACAAACATGCTCCATGTTCGATCCTTTCTAGCACTAAAAATATTTGTACAACACATATGCTCATGCTCTCTTGAAAGAAACCCTTTTGCATGAGTTCTTTCACCTGACGTTGAAGTTCCTTCGTCGCCTCTGTATTACATTGGTATGCCAACTAATTTAGAATTGGGGCTCCATGAATGCGATCAATTTGATGTTCTATGCTCATTAAAGGCTGTAACCTAATAGGCATCTCTCAGAAAAACACCGCTAAATTCCTATAATAAAGGAAGAACGACACTAGGTATGAAGGATGGTGGTCTATCTCTCATACTCAAGTGAACCCTATCCTCATTTTCTCTTTTGAATATTCCCCTAACTTTATATATAATATGGAGTAAGTTGGCACCCAAAATACCTATTTAAGCCTTGACTATAAAAACCTTCACATCTCTCCTTGAATCTCATTTTCATTTGCTTGGAATGAGAACTCCAATTTCATTTCCTCATATTATTATTGCTAGGAATGCGATGGATTAGGTTACATGTATTAGATTTTCCTTCGTCGTAAAGAACAAACCTAGATTTTACGTTTTTGTATATTGTTTCTAAGACTAGAATGAATGATTTAGGGTTCTACATGTATGTTGGCCTTCAATATGAGATTTGAATCTGAGTAAGTTTCTTATAATGGATTAATCACCTACATGTTATGTTTGACATCTATAACTTAGAATTTTATTTCTCATGCTATAAACCCTAGACAATATGAAATATGAAGGGAATACCATAATTATGCTTCTAGAAATGATTAGTGCAATAACTCACATTTGTGAAAATGGGAGTGATCTATATGCTTTATTTCCTTCATTATGTGAGATGAATGTAAGCAATAAATAAATCCATTCTTATTTCGTTCAGTTGGAATGAGATGCCTATTTCCCTAAATTCATTTTCTAATGATTTTGATGATATTGATTATGTGTTTATGTATGCTAAATGATTCTAGATGAGATTGGGTCCTCTGTATGTTAAATGATTCTAGATGAGAATGATGATGCTTGCTAATTATACATGTAAATCGCTAGCAAGTGTACTAGCCGTATCAAGTAATAGAGAATGAGTAGAGTGTCGATCCCATGAGGAATTGTTACCCTAAAGTTGACTCACTAAACTAAGGAGAGGGGTACATTGACTTTGGATAAGATATGTTTCAGAAGAAATTGAAATAAGAGTAAATGGTAATGATATGATCAATAAGTGTCAGAATAATGACATCAAGCACTGGACTCGAATAAATAAGTAGGGTAAAATATGACCTAAAAGATTAAAATTCAAATCCACCAATTCTTAAGAAAATTAAAGTTTATCTAAAATTTGATGTTCTCTCTAGGATATATCAACTATCTCAAGCCCATAGACTCTCTTGTTAATCCTCAAACTATGGTTAATCCTATCAAGATTAATCCTTAAACTATGGATTGTTCCTTTCCTAGGATGACAATCTCACAGACCTCACATCTAGTATTCCTCTCCTAGGATAATACTAAGTGTGGTATGACATGATTGACTAAAAAGAGTTCGTAAATCAATTCAGGTGTGCATACAAAATCAAGATATGCTATTCCTCTAAAGATGATAATAGATTATAAAGTCATACAAAGCATGAAAAACATTAAACATATCATGACATACATAGAAGAAATTGGAGAAATAAATTTTATATAAAACTAGGGTTTCTCCAGGTCTTCCCTTTTACAATAAAAATATCCACGAATAAATATCAAAATACATAGGAGTTCATCTTGTTGTACAAATAGGAGAAGAAAATACAACAAAAGAATAATTGCATAAATTTTATACCTTTCAACAATGATCGTCTCCATAATCCTACAACACTTCATCTTCTCCTTCTTTAGGTTCTACCAGACTTGAAACATCCCCTCAAATGAGATTTTGGGGGCTATTTATAGGTGGAAAGAATCCTAGACTTGAGGAAAGTCGTTCAGGGGAAGATCAAACTTCAAAAATGGATCTTGACCATCGAAAATAGACTTGAAACGACCTTTAAAACGTAAAAGATCGCGTATGACAAAGATTGTCATAGCCCTTGATATAAATGTGATGGTCGTGATGAAGGCTGGTTCTATACGCAGTTCACGTCATGACCCGTGACAGAAATGCCACAGCTATGAGCAACCAATAGTATTATGGCCGCACATGTGTCATGATCCGTGATATGAAAATCATGGCCGTGACCGAACATTTGATTTCGCTTCATAATGCATCATAACCCGTGACAAAGGTATCATGGTCATGATCAAACAAATTCAACACGTCACGCCCGCAACATGGACGGGTCCGAACAACAATATTTCTCTCAGGAGGTCACGACTCGTGATATGGAAATCACGGCTGTGACCGAAGCGGTGTTACTTCTTTCCTTGTCGTCATAGCCCG
The DNA here is from genome assembly GCA_001647135.1 of Pontederia paniculata. Classification (NCBI taxonomy): domain Eukaryota; kingdom Viridiplantae; phylum Streptophyta; class Magnoliopsida; order Commelinales; family Pontederiaceae; genus Pontederia; species Pontederia paniculata. The sequence continues at coordinate 2,620 of LTAE01011435.1, read as the reverse complement.
TGATAGAATTTTCACGGCCGTGACTAAAACGTGATTCTTCTCCTTCTTGATGTCACGGCCCGTGACAAGTTTGTCACGATAGTGACCGAAGCTCTGTAGTTTGTATTTTTTTATTATAACTCCGAATTTAGTCCATATTTGAGTGGTCTTCTCCCGATGAGTCATTGAGTTCCCTTGACATACAAAAATACTAGTTATGTAGACTCTGACTTAAAAAAAAAGTGAATATATACAGAATGGATGCGTGTGCTAACAAAATGCATGAAAACTAAGATGAAAATGATATAAAAAATATGACTAAATTACTACGCATCAAGTGACATATAGTTCTTCATGCTAGATGAATGTTCTTACGAAATAGTTTGCAAATCCCCTTTCTTATAAACCATATTTTGATTGACCCGAAAATCTATCGTGTTTCATGATAATGTGTTGTTTCTCCATGTTAATAGAAATACTACGGGAAACCTAGAATGACTAGGATCATGCATGGAATGAATAAGATTGAAATGGAGAAAACAAGGGAGCGAGCTTGGCTATGGTCAAATAGTAGCCATCTTATTGGGGTTGCCGTTAAACTATAGCCACACTTCTCCTACCGTACAATGATGCTACGGGACCATAATGAGCCTCTATGGACACTACATACCATTGCGAACCACTATGGACCCTAATGGCCCATTGAGATCTTTTTTATCTTTTTGCGGGTCATTATTTCATGATATGTATATTGTCAATGATGTTTTCAATTATATCGAAGTATCTATGATATCTTGCGTTTGGAAGTGCATACAAGATTATGTTACATTCATCCTGTGTCATGCTTTATAATTATGTATCATATATGCCTTTGATGGTATGCTACTTATGTGATTATGAGTCATGTCACTTAAGGTGTTCATATGAATTTAATAATGCTAAACTTATTGATATGTTATGCATGCTATGTTAATACCATGCTAGTGCATTCAATTATAAAAAGATACGAAGGCAAAGTCAAAGATGAACTTGTGACTAAAGAAAGGTATGTATGAAGAATGATGTATGGATAATGAGTCTATGTGAGCCAAAATACAAAGCTGTTGTTGCTTTTTGATACCCAAATCTCATGATCTGGGGTGGAAGTGAGACACTACAATAGATAGGGCCACCACCTCTTGACACCCTCAACCTAGTGATTAAGGGTGAACTCCCAATGTGCTATGTGTTATTGGTCGAGATAAACATGTGGCAAGAATGCATGATGCATCTATGCTTGTGACGCTGGTGTGATACACTTGATTGAGATGTTCAACACTAGGAGTGACCTAAGAAAAATACCTAGACGGGGAAGAAAATAGGGTGATTGTTATTTGAACACTAATTTGCATAAAATTTGAAAAAAAAGAAGATTTTGGAAAATAATGATGATATGATTCCAGGGCTGACTTATTATCTCCTAAATTGTATGAATTAAATCCGAATCTAAACTTGAGATCGACTTGCTCTCGCGACATCGACTCAAGTTTATAAAGAGCAAGTCAACCAAGGAGTTAGATAAACATTTGTCATGACAATGGCATAAGACTCCATATCCCTCACAAGGGATTTCCCACATAAATTATTGGGGATCCACTCAATTGAACTTGAAAACCAAATGATCAAGGTTCTAGCCAACTAGCTTTAGCTGTAGTGACACAAAAGAACAACCAAGATACTTACAGGGGATTTCTAATGGGTTAGTCCGTGGTCTCTTGATCAAGTTGTGGATTAAAAGCAACTAAATCAAGTACAAAATCAACTAACTCTTGTTGTGCTGATATAAAGGAAGACATCGAGTTATTCGCAAAAGACTTCTCATAGGTCTCTTGACTTGTTAAATCATTGCATCCTACGCCTCAAGTGGTACCCCTCCCCCAATCACGATCAACCTATCGACCCATGTCAGTATGTATGCTTTCTCAAGCTATACTGGAAGGAAACTTATGCCTGAGGCTATAGAAGATGCGACATATCCAAATGTGAGCTTAGTTGACTAGCTCTTGCTGCATCAATTATATTGCATCCGATGTATTTTCAAAGTTGGACAAGGAGGTAGTTAGTAAACTCTCATTGTCCTAACTTAAGCGGATGCACAAATATCTCATAATAGACTCCTCTCTACTGTAAACAAAGTGCTAAAACAACCTTTAGACATATCGCACCCACCATCACAAGCAATCTAACCCAAACGAGACAAGTCTTTTGATCCTAAACTTGGTGTTGAATCTAGGATCCTGAGATTCTTTTGATGATCACAAATTTGTAAGGGAACTTAGTTTGTACTGATGAACTTGTTGAGCTGATTTCTGAAATAGGATTTCAAGTTCAGAAGTTGATAGGTCGACCAAAGCTAAAGGAATGGACGACATATGCACACGGAAGACATTTCAGAAGAACTACATGTGTGCAGTGGTCGTCCTAAGAATATGAAGTGGTTGACCAATATTGAAGGAGGATGCATGAGAAGAGGGATCAGAGGCTGAACGATCGAACAAAGAAATAAAGGGGACGACCGAAGCAAAGGGCTAAACAGGAGAGGTCGTCTGATGATGAGAATGGGCGACCGAAGGCAACACCTTTACAACCAGAGATGGAGAAC